>WNWK01013076.1:0-55000 GCA_009830355.1 Cherax destructor | reverse complement strand
GCAACAATTACTAAGATTTTACTTTACAGTTATCACTGGGGGGAAATTTTAAGATACTGGTACAATAACAAAAAAAAATTAAATCACTGCTGTAGCTGGAGGAAGGGTGAAGATTGAAGGACGCAGGAACGAGGTGCTGGGAGCACTGCAGGCGCCTGGCTTGGCTTGGCTTGGGACAAACACGATGGGTTCCCACGTGGTCAAGCCAGGAATGGCTTCTTGACGAACTCGGAGAAAACAACACACAGGCGACGAGCTGGATATAGGGAGCGTAGAAACGTAGCAAGAGAAGTGGAGAGTAGGTGGTTGGTGGTGTGAGGTAGGCAGGCAGCGGTGCCCTGAGGTAGACACACTTGGACACAACACCAACACACCCAAAACGACCTCACCTCGCGTCTCTTGTAGCTGTAGGAAGGGCGTAGAGACGCTGCTGGATGCAGAAGGGTGTAGGAGAATGCTGGAGAGTTGTAGAGTAGGAGATGAACACACACGTGACTGCTTCAGGCTGGAGAGCTGGAGATGACGCCCTATGTCCCGATTTTATGGGAAAATCATGGACGATGCTCTGACTCAGGCACCCACAAGACGCTGGAAGCTACGGATGATGCTATAAGCCAGCAGATGACCTGGATATGACTGGCTTGGTCGGATGATCGACTGGTCGGTGGGTCCCCTACACTACACTCTGCCGTGAACCACTGCTGTCACCACTGTTAGCTCTATTTTCTTGGCTGCTTACGTCTGGGCAGTAGAATGGTAGTGTAGGTGCAGAGATACGGCCGATGACTAGACTCAGTTTATTAATGGCAAGGTGTAGGTATACACGGGAACAGAGCGTGAGGGGACCGGGAGCCAGCAAGGGTAGATCCTGGTTCAGTGAGGTAGGCCGCCAGAGTGAGGAAGAAGCATGGCAGACCAGCCTGACCTTGATAGGTTTATAGAGGGCAGCACCATAGTGCCGCGCAGTTTGAAAGAGCCTCTGGATAGGCTGTTTACAGGAAGGTGGGGAGTTCACAAGAAACGACCAAGAGGTATGTGAGGAGCTCAACATGAGATTTAAAGAAGTATTTACACAGGAAGGACTTCAGGAATTCAGAATAGGGAGGTATACCAACAAGTGCTGGATGAAATACACACAACCGAGGAGGAGGTGAAGAAGCTGCTATGTGAACTCGATACCTCAAAAGCGGTGGAATCTGACAACATTTCTCCGTGGGTCCTTAGAGAGGGAGCAGAGATGTTGAGTGTGCCACTAACAAAAATCTTCAACACATCCATTGAAACTGGGCAACTACCTGAGGTGTGGAAGATGGCAAATGTAGTCCCAATTTTTAAGAAAGGAGACAGACATGAGGCATTAAATTACAGACCTGTGTCACTGACGTGTATAGTATGCAAAGTCATGGAGAAAATCATCAGGAGGAGAGTGGTGGAGCACCTAGAAAGACACAAGCTTATAAACGACAACCAGCACGGTTTCAGGGAAGGAAAATCCTGTGTCACAAACCTACTGGAGTTTTATGACAAGGTAACAGAAGTAAGACACGAGAGAGGGGTGGATAGACTGCATTTTCTTGGACTGCAAGAAGGCGTTCGACACAGTTCCTCACAAGAGGTTAATGCAAAAGCTAGAGGATCAGGCACACGTAACAGGAAAGGCACTGCAATGGATCAGATAATATCTGACAGGGAGGCAACAATGAGTCATGGTATGTGACGAGGTGTCAGAGTGGGCACCTGTGACGAGTGGGGTTCCACAAGGGTCAGTCCTGGGACCGGTACTGTTTTTGGTATATGTGAATGACATAACGGAAGGGATAGACTCAGAAGTGTCCGTTTGCAGATGATGTGAAGTTAATGAGAAGAATTAAATCAGTCGAGGATCAGGCAGGACTACAAAGAGACCTGGACAGGCTACAAGCCTGGTCCAGTAACTGGCTCCTTGAATTTAACCCTGCTAAATGTAAAGTCATGAAGATCGGGGAAGGGCAAAGAAGACCGCAGACAGAGTATAGTCTAGGTGGCCAAAGACTGCAAACCTCACTCAAGGAAAAAGATCTTGGGGTGAGTATAATACCGAGCACATCTCCTGAGGCACACATTAATCAGATAACTGCTGCAGCATACGGGCGGCTGGCAAACCTAAGAATAGCGTTCCAATACCTCACTAAGGAATCATTCAAGACTCTGTACACTATATACGTCAGGCCCATACTGGAGTATGCAGCACCAGTTTGGAACCCACACCTGGTCAAGCACGTCAAGAAACTAGAGAAAGTGCAAAGGTTTGCAACAAGACTAGTCCCAGAGCTAAGGGATTGTCCTACGAAGAAAGGTTAAGGAAATCGGCCTGACGACACTAGAGGACAGGAGGGTTAGGGAAGACATGATAACGACATATAAAATACTGCGAGGAATAGAAAAGGTGGACAGAGACAAGATGTTCCAGAGAGGGGACACAGAAACAAGGGGTCACAATTGGAAGTTGAAGACTCCTATGAGTCAGAGAGATGTTAGGAAGTATTTCTTCAGTCATAGAGTTGTCAGGAAGTGGAATAGCCTAGAAAGTGACGTAGTGGAGGCAGGAACCATACATAGTTTTAAGACGAGGTTTGATAAAGCTCATGGAGCAGGGAGAGAGAGGACCTAGTAGCAATCAGTGAAGAGGCAGGGCCAGGAGCAATGACTCGACCCCTGCAACCACAAATAGGTGAGTACGTACACACACACACACACACACACACACACACACACACACACACACACACACACACACACACACACACACACACACACACACACACACACCTTGAGCTGAACAGGATAATAAACACCAGACAGCACGGATTCCGGGAAGGCAAATCCTGTGTAACAAACCTCCTAGAGTTCTATGATAAAGTAACAGAGGTAAGGCAGGAGAGAGAAGGGTGGGTTGATTGCATTTTCCTGGACTGCAGGAAGGCCTTCGACACAGTTCCTCACATGAGATTAGTAAAGAAGTTGGAAGAACAAGCAGGTATAACAGGAAGGGCACTGGAATGGATCAGGGAATACCTCAAAGGGAGGCAACAACGGGTCATGGTGCGTGGTGAGGTATCACAGTGGGCGCCTGTGACGAGCGGTGTACCGCAGGGGTCAGTCCTAGGACCAGTGTTATTCCTGGTACATGTAAATGACATGACGGACGGGATTGACTCAGAAGTGTCTCTATTCGCGGATGATGTGAAATTAATGAGGAGAATCACATCGGAAGAGGACCAGGCAGGGCTGCAAACAGACCTGGACAAGCTCGACATCTGGTCTAGCAAATGGGTTCTTGAATTCAATCCCTCCAAATGCAAAGTCATGAGGATCGGAGAAGGGCAAAGAAGACCGCTGACAGAGTACAAGCTAGGCGGACAAAGGCTACAAACCTCGGCAAAGGAGAAAGACCTTGGAGTGAGTATAAAGCCAAGCACGTCTCCGGAGGCACACATCAACCAGATAACTGCGGCAGCATATGGGCGACTGGCAAAGCTAAGATTAGCGTTCCGTTACCTTAACAAGGAATCGTTCAAGACACTGTATACCGTGTACGTCAGGCCCATACTAGAATATGCAGCACCAGTCTGGAACCCACACCTGGTCAAGCACGTAAAGAAACTAGAGAAAGTGCAAAGGTTTGCGACAAGGTTCCACAACTCAGGGGTCTGTCTTATGAAGAAAGATTGAGGGAAATAGGACTAACAACACTGGAGGAAAGAAGGGTCAGAGGAGACATGATAATGACATACAAAATACTGCGGGGAATTGACAAGGTAGATAGTGACAGGATGTTTCAGAGAGGGAACACAGAAACAAGGGGACACAACTGGAAGCTGAAGACTCAGATGAGTCAAAGGGATGTCAGGAAGCATTTCTTCAGCCACAGAGTAGTCAGGAAGTGGAATAGTCTAGAGAAAGATATAGTGGAGGCAGGAACCATACATAGTTTTAAGACAAGGTATGATAAAGCTCATGGAGCAGGGAGAGCAGAGACCCAGTAGCAGACAGCGAAGAGGCGGGGCCAGGAGCTGAGTCTCGACCCCTGCAACCACAATTAGGTGAGTACAATTAGGTGAGCGTGCGCACACACACACACACACACACACACGCACGCACGCACGCGCGCCCCGGTGGCCTAGTGGTAAAGCTTTCGCTTCACGCACGGAGGGCCCGGGTTCTATTCCCGACGGGGCGGAAACATTTCAAAGTGTTTCCTTACACACACACACACACACACACACACACACACACACACATACAACAGGCCTAGTGTCTAATCGACATGTGCCTAGGACAAAATGGTAACTAACTAACACACACACACACACACACACACACACACACACGCGGGCGCCTAGCAAACCTAAGAACAGAATTCCGACATCTTAATAAAGAATCGTTCAGGACCCTGTACACTGTGTACGTTAGGCCCATACTGGAGTATGCAGCAACAGTTTGGAACCCACACCTAGCCAAGCACGTGAAGAAGCTCGAGAAAGTGCAAAGGTTTGCAACAAGACTAGTCCCGGAGCTAAGGGGTATGTCCTACGAGGAGAGGTTAAGGGAAATCGACCTGACGACACTGGGGGACAGGAGAGATAGGGGGGACATGATAACAACATATAAGATACTGAGAGGAATTGACAAAGTGGACAGAGACAGAATGTTCTAGAGATGGGACACAGCAACAAGGGGACACAGTTGGAAGTTGAAGACTCAGATGAATCACAGAGATGTTAGGAAGTATTTCTTCAGTCACAGAGTGGTCGGGAAGTGGAATAGTTTAGGAAGTGATGTAGTGGAGGCAGGCTCCATATATAGCTTTAAGAAGAGGTATGATAAAGCTCATGGCGCAGGGAGAGTGACCCAGTAGCGGCCAGTGAAGAGGCGGGGCCAGGAGCTATGAATCGACCCCTGCAACCACAACTAGGTGAGTACACACACACACACACACACACACACACACATGCACGCACGCACGCACACGCCCCGATGGCATGGTGGCTAGCGCTCTTGCTTCACGCACGGAGGGCCCGGGTTTAATTCCCGGCGGGGCCGAAACATTTCGAAGTGTTTTCTTATACACACACACACACACACACACACACACACACACACACACACACACACACATACACACACACACATATATACAACAGGCCTAGTGTCTAATCGACATGTGCCTAGGACAAAATGGTAACTGACACACACACACACACACACACACACCTGGACAACCCCAATGCAACCAAACAATCTAACCCAAAACACACATGCCATACCCAATGATTCCACCCACCTCATTACAAACTCCACCTTCACACCAACCACCCATAGTTCCCCATCAGATCTCCCACTTTCCCAACCCCAACGTACCCCCCAGACTACAGTTTTAGAAAAGAAGTTGAAGGTTTGGTATACAAATGCAGATGGTATAACAAATAAATGTGAGGAGTGGCATGAAAGAATAAAGGAGACATCCCCAGACATAATAGCACTCACAGAAACGAAACTCACCAGGATGATAACAGATGCAATCTTTCCACCCGGATATCAAATCCTCAGGAAAGATAGAGGGAGCAGAGGGGGAGAAGGAGTTGCACTGCTCATTAAAAACAGGTGGGGATTTGAGGAAGTGGAAGGAATGGATGGAATGGGTGAAAGGGACTACATAGTAGGAACAATTCAGTCTGAGGGCCATAAGGTGGTAATTGCTGTAATGTGGACATAGACAAGATGTTCCAGAGAGGGGACACAGAAACAAGGGGTCACAATTGGAAGTTGAAGACTCCTATGAGTCAAAGGGATGTTAGGAAGTATTTCTTCAGTCATAGAGTTGTCAGGAAGTGGAATAGCCTAGAGAGAGACGTAGTGGAGGCAGGATCCATACATAGTTTTAAGACTAGGTTTGATAAAGCTCATGGAGCAGGGAGAGAGAGGACCTAGTAGCAATCAGTGAAGAGGCGGGGCCAGGAGCTATGACTCGACCCATGCAACCACAAATAGGTGAGCAAATAGGTGAGCACATAGCTTGGAGCTTTGAAGTGCTAATTGCAGTTGATGGAAAGTGCTTTTTCATTATATATGTGTACGTATATACAGTGGTCCCTCGGTTTTCGTGCATCTCCAAACTCGAACATTTATGTAAGTGTATTTTCGTAAGTCCTGTTGCAAGTATATTTTTGGGGGTCTGAAATAGACTAACCTACGTGACATTATTTCTTAAGGAAGTAAATTTGTTCGGTAATGGCACTTGAGCAGCATTCTGGAACGAATTTTCGGCGAAAACCGAGGGACCACTGCATATTATAGAACAATAGTAATAAAAAAATTTCTTTATTGTTGGTTGGTGTAAACAAGTTTTGTAAACAATATAATGATACTAATGTTGTGCGATTATTGTGTTGCATACAACGAGTGTATAAATATACATTGCACATTACTTTGGTCTCACAGGCCACATAAGTTACGTAAAAAAATAAAATAGTGAAAAAAAACAAGAAACCTACGAAAGGAAGTAAACCAAAGTTTACCGGGTGAGCGGCATTTGCGGCTCATTTTTTGCCAACTTTACGCCTCTATATCTCGGTAAATACTGATCGCAAATTTTTTTTTGGGATTTAAACAATCAGAAAAATAATCTTAACATTTTGATAAGAAAAAATAATTTTTTTTTTCGAATATTTCCCGACATAAAATGACAGTTTCAAAGAGGGGCCTCCGACAGTCAAAGGGTTTAAGTCAGGACTAAATAGGTCTAAAAATCTATAAATAGCCAAGAAAAACATGTGATTGGGTAGTTTTATTTTGTTTCATTCGTGTTTTAATCCCTTTTTTTCCTATAATCAAATGTCGGGTACAATTGCCACCCCATCGGGCAACTTCGGCACTGCTTTTGGGGAAATTTGTCAACATATTACAGTAGGGCCCCACTTATACAGCAGGTTAGGTTCCAGGCTACTGCTGGAAAGCAGACTTCGCTGAAAAGCAGAACTCCATTTTTTTTCCATTTACAGTATAAATGCATATAAATGCCAGATAACCAGTTTACACTAACATATATTAAGTTAGCAATAGAACTAGGCATTAAAAAGTAAAATACACACACAGTACACTCATTATTTACCTCAAAATATTTGTAGTCTTAATGTAGGGCAAAAGGTGAGTAGTATTTACTGTAAGAAGTCAGGTGTGGTAGGTATGGTAGCCCTCCTGGCCACCCCACCCACACATACTATACTACAATGCTTAACCCTTTCAGGGTCGAGACCCTCGATTCTTAACCCTTTCGGGGTTTTGGTCGTACTAGTACGTCTTACCCACTGGGGTTATTGACATACTAGTACGCCTAAATTCTAGCGCCCTCAAATCAAGCAGAAACAGGCTGTTAGGCCTAGATGTGATAGAATGGGTCTGTGCGGTCAGTGTGCGCAGTATAAAAAAATTCCTGCACACCACAGTGCATAATGAGGAAAAAAAAACTGACCGTGTTTTTGGTTTAAAACAGCGACTTTGCAGTCTATTTTCGTATGGTATTTATTGTTGTATTCTCGTTTTCTTGTTCTCATTTGATAGAATGGAGGATATATTTCAGAAATAGAGATGATTTTGATTGGTTTGACAATAACAAGTACAGTGGTACCTCGACTTACGTTGTTATCATCTTACGTTATATTCGATATCCGTTACTTATAACGTAAGAAATTTGAATGCGACATCCGTTGATTGATTCGTCTTACGCCTTTCGTCACGGACCTGTCCGCTGGAGCCCAGCTGGCGCACTCCAGGGAGCGTCAGTGTGCTATTGTTTACAAGCGAGGCGACCACCCACCCACACCCACGCATTCATACCAGTATATTGTCATTATTCCACTGTTTTTAGTGCTTGCAACTGCTAAATAAGCTACCATGGGTCCAAGGAAAGCTCCTAGTGCTAAGCCTGTGGCAAAGAGGCTCAGAAATACAGTAGAACTGAAGGAGATAATAGAAAAATATGAAAGTGGAGTGCGTATCATTGAGCTGGCCAGGCTGTATGGTAAAGCCTATTCTACCATTGTGGCCAAGGGAAATACACGTAAAATCAAGGAAGCTGTTGTTGCGAAAGGTGCATTTGTGATCACAAAACAGAGATCACAAGTGCTGGAAGATGTGGAAAATTTGTTGTTGGTGTGGATCAACGAGAAACAGTTAGCAGCAGATAGTGTTTCGCAGGCAATAATATGTGAAAAAGCAAGGCAGTTGCATGATGATCTCGTTAAGAAAATGCCTGCAACGAGTGCTGAAGTGAGTGAATTTAAAGCCAGCAGAGGCTGGTTTCAAAAATTTAAGAATCGAAGTGGCATACATAGTGTTGTGAGGCATGGTGAGGCAGCCAGTTGTGACAAAAGTGCGGCTGAAAAATACGTGCCTGAATTCCAGGAGTACATTGAGGCTGAACAATTCCTCCCCCAACAAGTGTTTAATTGTGATGAAACAGGCCGGTTTTGGAAGAAAATGCCCAACAGGACCTTCATTACTCAGGAGGAAAAGGCACAGCCAGGACATAAGCCTATGAAAGACAGGCTAACTTTGATGCTTTGTGCTAATGCCAGTGGTGATTGCAAAGTGAAGCCTTTACTGGTGTATCTTTTGAAAATCCCCGAGTGTTTGGCAGATGCGGTATCACCAAGTCTAACTTGTGTGTGATGTGGAAGTCTAACAAAAAGGCATGGGTCACAAAGGACATTTTCTTAGTGGTTCAATGGCGTGTTTGGCCCCAGTGTGAAGAAATATCTATTGGACAATAATTTGCCACTTAAGTGCCTCCTGATAATGGACAATGCTCCTTGTCATCCTCCAAACTTGGTAGAGAAAATTGTGGAGGCCTTTAAATTCATCAAAGTGAAGTTCTTGCCCCCTAATATCACTCCTCTCCTCCAGCCCATGGACCAGCAGGTCATTTCCAACTTTAAAAAACTCTACACCAAAGCAATGTTTCAAAAGTGGTTTGATGTGACCACAGACATGAATATAACCCTAAGAGACTTTTGGAAAATCCATTTCCATATCCTGCATTGTGTAAACCTTATAGGTAAGGCTTGGGAGGGAGTGACTACCAGGACTTTGAACTCTGCCTGGAGAAAATTGTGGCCAGACTGTGTCCTAGAGAGGGATTTTGAAGGTTTTGGGGCTGAGCCTCAGAACCCTGAGCCTGAGCCTGAGCCTGAGCCTGAGCCTGAGCCTGAGCCTGAGCCTGTTGTGGAAGAAATTGTGGAACTGGGCAAGTCCATGGGGTTGGAGGTGAGTGGTGAGGATGTGGAACAGTTTGTGGAGGAGCACAAGGAAGAGCTAATCACTGAAGATCTGCAAGAGCTTCAACAGCAACTGCAACAAGAGACCACAGGTCAGGACAATGGTTCAGAGGAGGAGGAGGTGGAACAGAGATGGAAGAAGGTGCCTTCTTCGAGGATTATTGAGATCTGTGCCAAATGGACTGATGTGCAAGGCTTAATGGATGAATATCACCCTAACCATGCTGTTGCAGTCCGTGCTGGCAACCTGTACAATGACACAGTGGTGTGTCATTTCAGGGATGTGTTAAAGAATCGCCAAACACAGAGCTCCCTGGACAGATTTTTGGTTAGAAAGGGGTCCAGTGACTCAACCTGGTCCTAGTGGCATTAAAAGAAAAAGGCCAGTAACCCCAGAAAAGAACTTGCCACGTGCAGTGTTAATGGAAGGGGATTCCCCTTCCAAACACTAGCATACTATACTCCATTCTTTCCCCTCCTCCCGTCCTCCACACATCAACAACTCTTCAATAAATGTAAGTGACATGTTATTGTACTATATTTACATGTATTTCTTTAATGTTCATTAAATTGTGTATTATTTAATGTCAAAAAGTTCTTAAAAATATTTTATTTTATTACTTTTGGAAGTCTGGAACGGATTAATTTTATTTCCATTATTTCTTATGGGGAAAATTGATTCGGTTAACGATTGATTCGGTTACAGATATGCCCTCTCTGACGGATTAATATCGTTAACCGAGGTATGAATGTATATATACATATATACAGTCACTGAACATGTTCCTAGAAGTGCTGCAGCTTGTGGAACTCTTTGAAACATGGTGTCATGCACAATGGTACTTTACACTCCTCACACATAAAATGAGTGTCTCTGCGTTGTTGAGGACGTTTTTTTGTATGTGAACAGACATGGCACCTCTTCTGAGCCTTTGTCTTGAAAGAAGTAGCAGGCAGTTTTGTTAGGAAGTGATCACCAGGCCTCAGACGATAGGGTATTTGTTCATAATTTCGTGGGCGGTGTTCTATTGCAGGTGCTATTACGTTCTTGGTACTTGAATACTATTATTTGTCTGATCACAGACAAACAAAATTCGCCATATGGTGGTTTGTTTCTGGTCTTCAACTTATACATATTATAAGCATTGAGCATGGAAATGTCCAGAATATGGAAAAAAGAGTTTTATGTACTATTTATAACTCTTACGAACACAATCAGCAAACCCAATCTGCATGTCACATTTGTCCACTGAATGCATATTGAGGATGTAGTCCATCACAGCTGCAGGTTTTAGAATGGGTTCATTGGTCTCTCTATTCTGCCTGCCAGTGTCTGTCATTTCGTTAGGGTGAACTGATGACAACAGTGTGACATCTCATTTGTCATGCCACCGAAATGCCGTGATGTCATTGGCAGCAAACGCCTGCACCTGACCTCTACGAGTGCCTACATCAAACCTAGGCATATGCCTACGATTTCCACGCACTGTACCGCACACATCTGTCATGTTCACTCGCAAAAAATCACTGAGTAAAGGGCTTGTGTACCAGTTTTTTTTTTCTTTTAACACGTCGGCCGTTTCCCACCGAAGTGGGGTGGCCCAAAATGAAAAACGAAAGTTTCCCATTTTACATTTAGTAATATATACAGGAGAAGGGGTTACTAGCCCCTTGCTCCCAGCATTTTAGTCGCCTCTTACAACACGCATGGCTTACGGAGGAAGAATTCTGTTCCACTTCCCCATGGAGATAAGAGGAAATAAGAACAAGAACTAGTAAGAAAATAGAAGAAAACCCAGAGGGGTGTGTATATATATGCTTGTACATGAATGTGTAGTGTGACCTAAGTGTAAGTAGAAGTAGCAAGATGTACCTGAAATCTTGTGTACCAGTTATCAGTATATAATATATGCCCCTTACCAAGATATGGTTCCATCATTGTTCTGACCACATCACCAGAGATACCCAATAATTTCCTGGTATCTTGTAATGTATTACTTCCAGTGTACACAATAATATCCAATACAAGACCACTGTAGCAATTACAAAGGACAAACAACTTTATACCAAAGCGTTTCCTCTTGCTTGGTATATACTGTTTGAACGACAATCTTCCTTTGAATAAAATCAAAGATTCATCAATAACAAGCTTCCTGTAGGGATAAAAATACATATTGAATTTCTGTTTCAGATACATAAACACATTCCTAATCTTATATAACCTGTCGTTTCTGTCAGGCCTTGTTTTGTCTGATAAGTGTAGCATACGTAATAGTAGCACAAATCGATTCACTGGTAAAATATCACTGAAACCTGGTGTTGCAATCAGGCGGTCTGTCGACCAGTATGATTTGACACTGTGCTTATACACATGTGGCATAAGCATTATTGTGGCAAAGAAAAGATATATCTCAGCCACAGTTGTTTCTTTCCACTGGTGTAGACGTGATTTTGGTGAAAGTATTGTGTTTGCCATGGTGTACTCGTAGTATCTGTTGCTTTCCCTGACAATAATATCCATTAGGGGTTCGTCAAAGAATAATTCAAAGCATTCCAGTTCAGTGGCATTGTTTCCTAGTGTACAAGATGGGCGTATTCCACTTTGACTTTCATCAAACTGATGGGGATTGGGAACAAAATTATCAGCTTCCTGCCAATCCTATTTGCAGTCTGCTGGTGGGTACTGGAAATTGGCAGGTGGTTGTAGAGGTTGTAGTTGTGGAGGTTGGTGTGGTGGGTGGGTGGGTGAGGGAGGCCTTTGTTGTAAGTCGGGTGAGTCAGCAGTAGTCTGGCTACCACAAGTCCTACAAGTAGCCTGGCTACCACAAGTCCTACAAGTAGCCTGGCTACCACAAGTCCTACAAGTAGCCTGGCTACCACAAGTCCTACAAGTAGCCTGGCTACCACAAGTCCTACAAGTAGCCTGGCTACCACAAGTCCTACAAGTAGCCTGGCTACCACAAGTCCTACAAGTCGCCTGGCTACCACATCTCATATTTATGTTTAAATTATTGTATGTGGCCCACAGCCCAGCCATGTACAGTGGACCCTCGGTTAACGAATACCCGGAAATCGTGCAATTATGTAAGTATAATTTTGTAAGTTCTTGTGGAAGTGTATTTTTGGGGGTCTGAAATAGACTAACCTACGTGAAATTTTTCCTTAAGGGAGTAAATTCGTTCGGTAATGGCACTTGAGCAGACTTCAGGAGTGAAGTTTTTACGAAACTCGGGGGTCCACTGTATTACCATCGACATACCATGTTCACTGAGTTTAATCGTTTCTATCAACTATCTTTAGATGCCATCATAAAGGGAGAAGTTATGAATAATTCATGCCGAGAATTGTACACAAAACCGTTATGTATTAACCCTTTGACTGTTTTGGTCGTATATATACGTCTTACGAGCCACTGTTTCGGACGTATATATACTCAAAAATTCTAGCGGCTTCAAATCAAGCGGGAGAAAGCTGGTAAGCCCACATATGAGAGAATGGGTCTGTGTGGTCAGTGTGCGCTGTATAAAAAAAATCCTGCAGCACGCAGTGCATAATAATAAAAAAAAAAACTCAGACCGTGTTGTTAGATTAAAATGCCGACTTTGAGGTGTATTTTCGTATAGTATTTATGGTTGTATTCTCTTTTTTGTGGTCTCATTTGATAAAATGGAAAGTATACTACAGAAATAGAGATGATTTTGATTAGTTTCATGATGAAAACAACCTTGAAATTGAGCTCAAAGTAGTGGAAATGTTCGATTTTTGCCAATGTTCAAGAGTAAATAAATCATGCCACGTCTCCAATACACATCAACTGGTGAGTCTAATATTCTTTCACAAGTGCACTGATATTATTTATACCATTTTTACAATAATGCAATAGTCTGCATAACGGCCTAAAGACGTGACTAATGAACAGATAACATCTTATTTTAGTGCTAGGAATGTCTGCATTGTTTATTCTAGGCCCTATTTTGAAATTGACAACTTTTTTATTTTGCATGAAATTGGCCAAATTGCCAATTTCTGACCACTTTATTGGGTAGTTGACAGCAGTAAATTGGTGGTTTCTTGTACTCATTCGATAAAACAAATAGAGTTCTAAAGAAATAGCTATGAGTTTGGTCGACTGGAACAATGGAATTGGCCGAAAATAGGGTTCAAAGTCGGCGATATTGCCGATGCGTATATATCGCTGAGATCACTAACTTCGCGAAAGCGTAATTCCGTAGGTTTTCCATCAAATTTCATACTTTTGGTGTCATTACCATTGGGAAAAGATTCTCTATCATTTCATAAGAAAAATAATTTTTTTTTTCGAAAATTTTGCGACAACAGGAGACACCTCAGGATTGGGGATTGCGACAGTCAAAGGGTTAAGGGGAGTGACGTAATGTTTTCCCTCCGCCCAGCTACCACATAGCATATAAACAGCATGTTTATATGCTTTGTAACGTGTTTCTTATATAATTTTGAAGAAAATATCATAGATGGATTAATGAAAATGTCTATATTAATATAAAATAAGACATTTAATGTGCCCAAGAGTGATTATTATTAGTATTACGTAATGTTTTCCCTCCGCCCGGCAACACCTCCATAGCATATAAACAGCATGTTTATATGCTATGCTTTGTAACGTGTTTCTTATATAATTTTGAAGAAAATATCATAGATGGATTAATGAAAATGTCTATATTAAAGTAAAATAAGACATTTAATGTGCCCAAGAGTGATTATTATTAGTATTACGTAATGTTTTCCCTCCGCCCGGCAACACCTCCATAGCATATAAACAGCATGTTTATATGCTTTGTAACGTGTTTCTTATATAATTTTGAAGAAAATATCATAGATGGATTAATGAAAATGTCTATATTAACGTAAAATAAGACATTTAATGTGCCCAAGAGTGATTGTTATTAGTACAGTCTCTCCTCACTTAACGATGTACTCGTTTACCGACGACTCGGAGTTACGACGGGCTCTCCCACGAGTTTAAAAAAAAAAAAAAAAATTGTGTGCCATATGAGAACTTGGGTCATGCATCTCAATCTCCTTCTTACAGCCACTCAGTACACTAGCTTTTAAAGTCTCCAAATTTTAACTTGATTGTGTACCCCATAGTACAAGATAGAAGTGCAGCAGCACTTGTATAAGTTTCGTAGCTGACATATAAAGCACTCCAGAGCGATTGTTATTATTACAATAAATAAACCTTTATCTTTATTAATTATTATCATCATCATCAACATACCTTGTTCACTGAGTTTAATCATTTCTTTATTAAGCTGCTACGAGAGACACACAATATAAACACACAGACGAACACACCAGCTGATCCCTTTACTGTGAACTTCTTTCATTTTCCTCTTCCAAGTGCTGCTGCACTTATAACTATCTTGTACTATGGGGTGCACAATAGACATGCAGCAACACTTGGAAGAGGAAAAACAAGAGAAAAATGGATCAGAACAAACCAGCTGATCAGGGATCAGCTGGTGTGTTCATCTGTGTTTACATTCTGTCTTTCTCGTGGCAGCTTAAGAAAGAAATTATTATACTCAGTGAACAAGGTATATCAATGGTGATAATAATAATAATAATAATAATAAAATACATATATGGAGAGGTATTGGAGGATGAGCTGGGCTAGGGCTATACAAGAGAGAGGGAGAAAGTGCCAGCAGTCTCAGTAACTCCTGCTTCACCATGACATTCAGACGTGTAAGCTAGCGGCACTATAAAATATTGTATAATTATACTATTACTATCAATACAGGTTATCTACTTATCATATTTATTCCAGAATAATATTAGGTATAACATAAATAATGTAGAAGCATGATAGACACCCAAATTAATAAAAACTGACATTATATAGAGGTATTGAAGGATGGAGGGCGGAGAGGGATAAAAAAAAAAAAGAATGCCAAAATGCCAAACAGGACCTTCATTACACAGGAGGAAAAGGCACTCCCAGGACATAAGCTTATGAAAGACAGGCTAACTTTGATGCTTTGTGCTAATGCCAGTGGTGATTGTAAAGTGAAGCCTTTACTGGTGTATCATTTTGAAAATCCCTGAGTGTTTGGCAGATGCGGTATCACAAAGTCTAATTTGAGTGTGATGTGGAAGTCTAACAAAAAGGCATGGGTCACAAAGGACATTTTCTTAGATTGGTTCAATACCGTGTTTGGCCCCAGTGTGAAGAAATATCTCCAGGAAAATAATTTGCCAGTTAAGTGCCTCCTGATAATGGACAATGCTCCTTGTCATCCTCCAAACTTGGTAGAGAAAATTGTGGAGGACTTTAAGTTCATCAAAGTGAAGTTCTTGCCCCCTAATACCACTCCTCTCCTCCAGCCCATGGACCAGCAGGTCATTTCCAACTTTAAAAAACTACACCAAAGCAATGTTTCAAAAGTGTTTTGATGTGACCAGAGACATGCAGATGACCCTAAGAGACTTTTGGAAAAATCATTTCCATATCCTGCATTGTGTACACCTTATAGGTAAGGCTTGGAAAGGAGTGACTATGAAGACTTTGAACTCTGCCTGGAGAAAATTGTGGCCAGACTGTGTCCTAGAGAGGGATTATTAAGGTTTTGGGGCTGAGCCTCAGAACCCTTAGCCTGAGCCTCACCTGACCCTGTTGTGGAAGAAATTGTGGAACTGGGCAAGTCCATGGGGTTGGAGGTGAGTGGTGAGGATGTGGAACAGTTGGTGGAGGAGCACAAGGAAGAGCTAACCACTGAAGATCTGCAAGAGCTTCAACAGCAACAGCAACAACAGACCACAGGTCAGGACAATGGTTCAGAGGAGGAGGAGGTGCAACAGAGATGGAAGAAGGTGCCTTCTTCAGTGATTAATGAGATTTGTGGAATGTGGAGGAGGGTGCAAGGCTTTATGGATGAATATCACCCTAACCATGCTGTTGCAGGCTGTGCTGGCAACCTGTACAATGACACTGTGGTGTCCCATTTCAGGGATGTTTTAAAGAATTGCCAGACACAGAGCTCCCTGGACAGATTTTTTGTTAGAGAGGGGTCCAGTGACTCTCAAGCTGGTCCTAGTGGCATTAAAAGAAAAAGGCCAGTAACCCCAGAAAAGAACTTGGCACCTGCAGTGTTAATGGAAGGGAATTCCCCTTCCAAACACTAGCATACTACTCCATCCTTTCCCCTCCTCCTGTCTTCCACTCATCAACAACTCTTCAATAAATGTAAGTGACATGTTATTCTACTATATTTACATGTATTTCTTTATTGTTCATAAACTTGTGTGTACATAAATGCATGTCTTATGTTGTAAAAAAATATTTTATTTTACTACTTTTGGAAGTCTGGAACGGATTAATTTTATTTCCATTATTTCTTATGGGGAAAATAGAATCGGATAACAATATTTTTGGTTACAGATAAGCCCTCTGGGACGGATTAATATCGCTAACCGAGGGTCCACTGTATTTAGGAGTGGAAGTGTCAGCAGATGGGTCTGTGAAGGATGAGGTGAATCATAGAATTGATGAGGGGAAAAGGGTGAGTGGTGCAGTTAGGAGTCTGTGGAAACAAAGAACTTTGTCCGTGGAAGCAAAGAGGGGAATATGAGAGTATAGTTATACCAACACTCTTATATGGGTGTGAAGCATGGGTGATGAATGTTGCAACAAGGAGAAGGCTGGACGCAGTGGAGATGTCATGTTTGAGGGCAATGTGTGGTGTGAATATAATGCAGAGAATTTATAGTTTGGAAATTAGAAGGAGGTGCGGGATTACCAAAACTATTATCCACAGGGCTGAGGAGCAGTTGTTGAGGTGGTTGAGACATGTAGAGAGGATGAAACAAATTAAAATGACTTCGAGAGTGTATGAATCTGTAGTGGAGGGAAGGTGGGGTAGGTATTGGCCTAGGAAAGGTTGGAGGGAGGGGGTAAAGGAGGTATTGTGTGCGAGGGGCTTGGACTTCCAGCAAGCATGCGTGAGTGTATTTGATTGGAGTGAATGGAGACAAATGGTTTTTAATAATTGATGTGCTGTTGGAGTGTGAGCAAAGTAACGTTTATGAAGGGATTCAGGGAAACCGGCAGGCCGGACTTGAGTCCTGGAGATGGGAAGTACAGTGTTTGCACTCTGAAGGAGGGGTGTTAATGTTGCAGTTTTATAACTACAGTCAATTCTCCGTTTTCGTGTGTTTCAGTTTTTGTGCAGTTTTTTCATGGAAATTTTGCCTCCGTTTTCGTGCTTGTTACGGAACCTGTCCACCAGTGCCCCGCACATACAAAGCCTGCTAGACCGCCACCCACGCACATTGTCACACAGTGTAGCATTGTTTATGCTTGAGTGAACATCATCCCAGGAGTTCATACAAAACATTTATTAACAATTCATTGTTTTTGGCCCTTGATTATTGTGTGTGACTACTAAATAAGCTACCATGGGCCCAAAGAAAGCTCCTAGTGCCAGTCCTTTGGTAAAGAAAGTGAGAAACACAATGGAATTTAAGAGTGTAGCAGGCATGCAGGGAGTGTAGCACGCATGCAGGGAGTGTAGCAGGTATGCAGGGAGTGTAGCAGGTATGCAGGGAGTGTAGCAGGTATGCAGGGAGTGTAGCAGGTATGCAAGGAGTGTAGCAGGTATGCAGGGAGTGTAGCATGCATGCAGGGAGTGTAGCATGCATGCAGGGAGTGTAGCATGCATGCAGGGAGTGTAGCATGCATGCAGGGAGTGTAGCATGCATGCAGGGAGTGTAGCATGCATGCAGGGAGTGTAGCATGCATGCAGGGAGTGTAGCATGCATGCAGGGAGTGTAGCATGCATGCAGGAGTGTAGCATGCATGCAGGGAGTGTAGCATGCATGCAGGGAGTGTAGCATGCATGCAGGGAGTGTAGCATGCATGCAGGGAGTGTACATGCAGGAGGTAGCAGATGCAGGGAGTAGCAGGTACGCAGGGAGTGTAGCAGGTATGCAGGGAGTGTAGCAGGTATGCAGGGAGTGTAGCAGGTATGCAGGGAGTGTAGCAGGTATGCAGGGAGTGTAGCAGGTATGCAGGGAGTGTAGCAGGTATGCAGGGAGTGTAGCAGGTATGCAGGGAGTGTAGCAGGTATGCAGGGAGTGTAGCAGGTATGCAGGGAGTGTAGCAGGTATGCAGGGAGTGTAGCAGGTATGCAGGGAGTGTGGCAGGTATGCAGGGAGTGTGGCAGGTATGCAGGGAGTGTGGCAGGTATGCAGGGAGTGTGGCAGGTATTCAGGGAGTGTGGCAGGTATTCAGGGAGTGTGGCAGGTATGCAAGGAGTGTAGCAGGTATGCAGGGAGTGTTGCAGGTATGCAGGGAGTGTTGCAGGTATGCAGGGAGTGTTGCAGGTATGCAGGGAGTGTAGCAGGTATGCAGGGAGTGTAGCAGGTATGCAGGGAGTGCAGCAGGTATGCTGGGAGTGTAGCAGGTATGCAGGGAGTGTAGCAGGTATGCAGGGAGTGTAGAAGGCAGGGAGGGAGTGTAGCAGGCAGGGAGGGAGTGTAGCAGGCAGGGAGGGAGTGTAGCAGGCATGCAGGAAGTGTAGCAGGCATGCAGGGAGTGTAGCAGGCATGCAGGGAGTGTAGCAGACAGGGAGGGAGTGTAGCAGGCATGTAGGGAAGTGACCCCGGATAAGGACTTGGTACCTAAATTCCTTATGGAAGAGGATTCCCATTCCAAACAATAACCTCTCTTCCCTCTCCCCTCCTCCCTCTCTTCCATCCAGCAACATCAGTCTTCAATAAAGGTAAGTGTCACATTGAGTAAGGCCCCCCCCAATTTTTTTTTTCATCAAACTTCTGGGTTTCTGGAACGGATTAATTGAATTTCCATTATTTCTTATGGGGAAAATGGTTTCAGTTTTTGTGTGTGTCAGTTTTAGTTGATCCCTCGGGAACGGATTAAGCACGAAAACGGAGGGTTGACTGTACAGTATAAGCACGCCTCTGGCAAGACAGTGATGGAGTGAATGATGATGAAAGTTTTTCTTTTTCGTGCCACCCTGCCTTGGTAGGAATCAGCCGATGTGTTAATAAAAAAAATATTTTTTTTCCTCATTTGTTTGTTGGGCTATCTTATTGAAACTTGGGCAATGTGCGATGGAAAGATGCTTCTTAACGTACACCATTAGCCGCCCCTTAGTGGTATTCTTTTGTATGATTTTTATGGTTGTATTCTCGTTTTTATGGTCTAATTTGATAGAATGGAAGATATATTGCAGAAATAGATATGATTTTGATTGGTTTCATGACGAAAAGTACCTTGAAATTAAGCTCAAAGTAGGGGAATTGTTTGATTTTTGCCAATGTTCAAGGATAAACAAATGACATCACCATCCAGTACGTGTCCAACTGGCCAGTCTAATATGCAGTCATGAATGGGTCAACATTATTTATGCAATTATTACAATAATGCAGTAATCTGCATAAAAGTAAATATTCTATTTTTTGTGTGAATAAAAATTCAAAACGGAATGCAAGGGTAATGTAAGAGGGGCCTGGATACATGACTAATGAACAGAGAAAATGTTATTTTAATGCCAGGAATGTCTGCATTGTTTATTCTGGACCCTATTTTGAAATTGGCATTTTTTGAAATTTGTGTGAAATTGGCCAAATTGTCAATTTCTGACCACTTTATTGCGCAGTTGACATAGGTGAATGGCGGTTTCTTGCACTCACTTGACAGAATAGAAGGAATACTAGCGAAATAGCTATGAGTTTGGTAGACTGGAACAATGGAATGGGGAAAAAATAGGGCGTAAATTGGGTGAAATTGCCGATGCGTAAATATCGCTGTTGGGTTAAGTGTATTCTAAGCTAACCACTCTGTAATCTGGCAGTCACTAATCCAGCACCCTACAGGTCGCGATGATGCCGGATTAGTGATGATCGACCTGTTCAAAGAAAGCCACTATCATGCTGTGGCATTTTGGGCAGACTAATCTTAGTATGTACATAATAAATGCAGTCTCTCCTCACTTAGTGACATACTCGTTTACCGACACCTCGGACTTACGACGGGCTCTCTGACCAGTATTCATACCTAAATAATGTGTATTAGAGCTGATTTCCTCTATACTGTTTATTTCAATATACAGAGGAACCCCAGTTTTCGTCCTTAATCCGTTCCAGAAGGTCAGTCGAAATCCGAAATGGACGAAAACCGAAGTAATATTTCCCATAAGAAATAATGTAAATCCAATTAATCCATTCCAGATATCCAAAAATATAATTTTTTTTTTATAGAGAATAACTATTGTGTTCCATCAACTCTTCCATGTCCTGGCCACTCACATCCAACCCCATGGACTTCCCCAAAGCTACAATAGATTCCACAACAGGCATAGGGTTGTCAAGTTTACACTAATTTATATTAAGTTAGTAATAAAACTAGGCATTAAAAAAAACAATAATACATACACAGTACAATTATTATTTACCTTAAAATATTTGTAGTCTTAATGTAGGGCGAGAGGTGAGTAGTACTTATTTGTTGGAAGTCAGGTGTAGGTAGCCGGTAGATACAGGTCTTCCTCAACATTTGCGAGGGTTAGGGGATCAAGAGCCTCGTGAATGCTGAAAAATCGCGAATGTTTGGTGCCCCAATATATTGTAGGGAAATATAATACAATACTGCTTCCTTAACCTATTGAACCATGAACAATCATAAAACACATAAAAACATCGTAAAATAATGTACTATATACAGTGGACCCTCGGTTAACGAATACCCCGGAAATCGTGCAATTATGTAAGTATAATTTTGTAAGTTCTTGTGGAAGTGTAGTTTTGGGGGTCTGAAATAGACTAACCTACATGACATTATTTCTTAAGGACGTAAATTCGTTCGGTAATGGCACTTGAGCAGGCTTCTGCAATTAATTTTTTTCGTTAACCGAGGGTCCACTGTACATGTTATTTTGACACGAGCTGGCTGTGGAGGGAGGCCTGTAATAGTATAATTATACAATACAGTGGACCCTCGGTTTTCGTTCACCTCCAAACTCGAACAATTATGTAAGTATATTTTTGTAAGAGCTTTTGTAAGTGTATTTTTTGGGGTCTGAAACGACTAATCTAATTTACATTTGTCCTTATGGGAACAAATTTGTTCGGTAACAGCACTTGAACAGCATTCTGGAAAGAATTTTGAACGAAAACCGAGGGTCCACTGTACATATTTTATAGTGTTGTGAAGTGTCATGGGGAATCAAGAGTTACTGACACACTGCTGCTTCTCCCTCTGCTGTAGCTCTGCCCACTTTGTAATGATGCCAAATGTTGAATTAAATATGTATACATTAGAAAAAAAAATAAAATAAAAATGAAACTCCAACTTGATAACTTTATTTTAATTTGCATAACTCATATATTACAGAAAACAATAAAAAAGTAAAATACACATACAACTAGTTAAGCTTACAGAAAATACATTAAATTCACCATCTAACATCTTTACGAAGTGGGAGGAGCTATTGGAGGGAGGGAGAGGGAGCAGTAACCTTCAGTGTCTGGTGAGTCATCATGGGTGATGGATGTTAGCCTTAGCGCTAATAAAATGTTGTGTAATTACACTAATATTAGTAATAAAGGTTATCTATCTATTACATTTATTCCAAATTGATATCAGAAACACGATAAATACCCTAGAACTGTAATAAAGATGCTGAAATGAATAATATATGCCATATTATATGAGTGGGGTAAGAGAAGCAGGCAGGCCGCCACTCAAAAGAGATGTTTACATCAGGTAAACATGCCTAGATCACTCTTGGCATAAGAACAAATGCAAAAATAGCATTTATTATTTTTAGAATAATAATAATTTATAATAATTGATCTGGAGCAATTTAAATGTCATCAGTATTTGGTAGCTGACATTTAGAGCACTCCACAGCAATTATTATTATTTATTATTATTATTATTTCCCTACAATATATTGTAAGGAAATAATAATAATAAATAATAATAAATAATAATTAATAATAATAATAAATAATAATTGCTGTGGAGTGCTCTAAATGTCAGCTACCAAATACTGATGACATTTAAAGTGCTCCAGATTAATTATTATAAATTATTAATATTCTAAAAATAATAAGTGCTATTTTTGCATTTGTTCTTATGACAAGAGTGATATAGGCATGTTTACCCTGATGTAAACATCTCTTATGAGTGGCGGCCTGCCTACTTCTCTTACCCCACTCATATAATATGGCATATATTATTCATTTCAGCGTCTTTATTAAGTTCTACGGTATTTATCATGTTTCTGATATCAAATTTGAATAAATGTAATAGATAGATAACCTTTATTTAGTATATTCATTACTTACTTCCCTACAATATATTGTAGGGAAATACTGCTTCCTTAACCTATTGAACCATGAACAATCATAAAACACATGAAAACATAGTAAAATATTGTACTAGGTATATAGTACAGTGGTACCTCGAGTTACGATATTTTTTCGTTCGAGAATGCTGTTCAAGTGCCATTACCAAACGAATTTATCATCATAAGGAATAATGTAAAATAGACTAGTCCTTTTACACCCCCAAAAATATACCTACAAAAGCATTTAAAAAAATAAACTTACATAAAAGGGCGATTTTGGGGACCATCGTAACTCGAGGTACCACTGTACTAGGTACATGTTATACTGTAGATTAATAAAAAATAATGAACAAACAAAACACTCAGTGAGTGAGTGGTGGGTGGGCTGGCTGCCGGGTCGGAGGGAAGGTAGTAGGGACGCTCGGGTGGCGGGAAACTTAAATACAGTGATCCCTCGTGTTTTGGTGATTCTGTATATCGGTAATTTCGTGTTTTGGTGGCTTTTTTCGGTCAATGTTTTCCTCGTGTATCGGTCATTCCCTCGTGTATCGGTCCATAACAGACCTGTCCGCCTGCCCGCGCTTGCGTGCCTCGCTGCGCAGGACGCCAGTCTAGCGTTGTTTACCATTGAGAGAACTTTACCCAGCGTGCTCTTTCAAACATTTCACAACAAATTTATTCTGTTTATTGCTGGTTTAGTGATTGTCACTGTGAAATAAGTCACCATGGGTCCAAAGAAGCTTCCTAGTGGCACCCTAGTGGTAGCATTCATGCAGGGAGTGTAGCATTTATGCAGGGAGTGTAGCATTTATGCAGGGAGTGTAGCATTTATGCAGGGAGTGTAGCATTCATGCAGGGAGTGTAGCAGGCATGCAGGGAGTGTAGCAAGCATGCATGGAGTGTAGCAGGCATGCAGGGAGTGTAGCAGGCATGCAGGGAGTGTAGCAGGCATGCAGGGAGTGTAGCATTCATGCAGGGAGTGTAGCATTCATGCAGGGAGTGTAGCATTCATGCAGGGAGTGTAGCATTCATGCAGGAAGTGTAGCATTCATGCAGGGAGTGTAGCATTCATGCAGTGAGTGTAGCATTCATGCAGTGAGTGTAGCATTCATGCAGTGAGTGTAGCATTCATGCAGGGAGTGTAGGAGGCATGCAGGGAGTGTAGGAGGCATGCAGGGAGTGTAGGAGGCATGCAGGGAGTGTAGGAGGCATGCAGGGAGTGTAGGAGGCATGCAGGGAGTGAAGGAGGCATGCAGGGAGTGTAGGAGGCATGCAGGGAGTGTAGGAGGCATGCAGGGAGTGTAGGAGGCATGCAGGGAGTGTAGGAGGCATGCAGGGAGTGTAGGAGGCATGCAGGGAGTGTAGCAGTCATGCAGGGAGTGTAGCATTCATAAACAATATTAATAACATAGAAACATGATATATACTCTAGAATGAATAAAATATGTAATGTATGAGAGAACTGGCGGTAGTGTTGCTGCTGTTGTTGTTGGGTATAAGGGCCACTGCTGGTGGAGGTCGGCGGGAGCAGCAGGCCGCCACCAGCTCTATTCACACAATGTACAATTTATAAATAAGAAATATTTACACTTAAATTTATAAATAAATATTTACACTTTAATTTATAAATAAGAAATATTCACACTTCTATAAATAAGAAAGATTTACACTTACCTTGGAGATGTTGGCAGAGGGCGGGTCTAGTCTGTGTCCCTATATTCCTCAAACAAACAATGGAGGAGTTAGGTTTCGTGTCGTCATTTTTCTATCGATTAATGGCTTAACTTACTTGCTACACTGTTAATGCTACACATTATCGCCGGCTGGTGCTATAGCCTTTATCGACTCCACTTTGATACTTTGCTACGATTTCTTTCTTTAATTCTATGGTGTTCCTCACTTTCTTTACCAAAGGACTGACACTAGGAGCTTTTTTTGGGCCCATGGTGGCATATTTAGGAGTCACACACAATAATCAAGGGCCAAAAACAACGGATTATTAAGAAATGTTTTGTATGAACTCGCAGGATAATGTTCACTCAACCAGAAACAATGCTAGACTGCCTGAGAATGTGCGTGGGAGGCGGGCTTGCGGGCTTTGTATGTGCGCTGGGCACTGGACAGGTTCCGTACCATGAACGAAAACGGAGGTAAATTTTCCCCGAAAAAACTGCACGAAAACTGAAACACACGAAAACAGAGATACACGAAAACGGAGGGTTGACTGTATATGCTATGTAACGTGTTTCTTATATAATTTTGGAGAAAATATCATAAATGGATTAATGAAAATGTCTATATTAACGTAAAATAAGACATTTAATATGCCCAAGAGTATTACGTAATGTTGTCCCTCTGCCCGGCAACCACCTCTCCAGGTGGACGCATCTGGTATGGATGATTTCCGAGAGGTTGTACGAAACCCGGGGTAAAAATTTGCCGAAAAAGTTATCGAAATCCAAATTTGTACGATATCCGGACAGGACGAAAACCGTGGTTCCACTGTACAGTACACTACTGTATAAACATTTAAAAATCTACCAGAAATGTTATAAATGGTGCAGAGGTGACATTAAAACAATATCAAAGATGGCTGACACAAACTCTCTACCATTACTTAGCAACGAATTCGTTTAACGACGTGGTCTTAGGAACGGAACTCCGTCGTTAAGTGAGGAGAGGCTGTACTTAAATCTAGACAAGATAAAAGTGGTTATTTTTTAATCCTTTCAGGGTCTAAACCCCTCATCCTGAACTCGTTCTGAGGGTTGAAAAAAAAAAAAAAAAATTTCTTACCTAAATCTTAAGAATAATTTTGTAAGTGTTTTAGTAAAATAAAAAAAATGTTATCAATATTTACTGAGGTATAGAGGCATGAAGTTGACAGAAAGTGAACCGCTTACGGGAACATCGCTGACTGCCAGTCACGCGGTAATTTTTATATTTTCTTTTTTCTACATTTTTCTTTTATTTTTTAACATTTTATTTTTTTCAAGTGAGACCAATATAAGGTATATTGTATGTATATTCACTCGTTGTATGCTACACAATAATCGCGCAAACATTTTTGTCATAATATTGTTTACAAAACATGTTTACACAAACCAACAATAAAAAATGTTTTTTATTACTATTTTTTTATCTTATATATACACATATAGAGTCACTGGACATGTTCTTAGAACTGCTAGAGCTTCTGGAAGCTTGTTGTTGTGTGTGGGTGGACTTGTAAATATACCAAGTCAGCCCAGTGGCTGGCGTCACAATGACGCATTTTATACCACCACTCACTACCCTCACTGCCTTCCACAACACACATGCCTTCCTCCCCACCAACCACAAGGAAGTAAGTCACTGACTTTTTTGGGTTATCCTAGGTTGATGGTCGTCTGGGTCATTCTTCCTTCCTTCCTACCTACCTACCTTCCCTCCTTCCTTCCTTCCTTACCTTCCTTCCTTCCTTTCTTCCTTCCTTCCTTTCTTCCTTCTGATTTCCTGGGCAATGCTTTCAGTCACAAACTCCTCTAAACCATGAAATTCATCTTCACTGACACTTCCATCTGTGTTAGAACTGTCATTTGGGAAAATATGAGTCCCAATTTGCTGGGGAGTGAGGAGTTTCTTACCGCAAGGCATGGTAAACAAGGCGTACTGAAATGGCATTCCCACAATGCAATACGGGTGTCCCGATTTTTTTCTTACTGTGCACACTCGCCACGCAGACCCATTCTCTCACATGTAGGCCTACCAGCTTTCCCCTGCTCGATTTAAAGGCGCTAGAATTTTGGCTTATATGTACGGCACCGACCCTGGCTCTCAAGCCGTACATGTATGGCACCGACCCTGAAAGGGTTAATAAATCTTTATTTAATCTTAATACTAATGCAAGGTAATCAAGGTGGAGGTTTTTAAGAATAATAATCTTGAAGTTGCACATAATAAAAACAGTATTTCAATTAATGGTTCGAACAGTAATTTTTCATGGATTGGCAGATGTTTAATAGACTAGAGGTCATATACTATAATATTTGGGAGAGTTGCTTCAAACTGATTAGAATTTGTTTTGGTTGGTTTGGTTAGTATTAAGAGATGAGATGATTTTTAAGCATAGCCGTAAATTTATGTGTAGTCAAGGGATCCTTTACCGATTCTGGTCAAGACTATTCAGTATGCTACCACCAGATATCAGAAACATTGCTGCAATAAGAGGAAACTAGATAACTATCTTCTTCAAGTGCCAGATGAACCAGGCTGTGAAGGATATGTGAGCCAGTGAGCCACCAACAGCAACAGCTTGGTTGATGGTGGTCCAAGGCTGGGCTGCTAGGGTAGAAAACTCTTGCTACTGGTCACAAGCACATCATAGGTATATGACACATATTCTCATAATCACACATTTTCCAGAAAATTAATCATCCAATTTAGGTGCAAAATATAACCAACTTTTTATTAGAACCATTTTATGAGGTTATTTTATCTCTTGACCTTTCACAAGGCCATGTAATGATTAAGAAGTGTATGGCCTCTCATGCATGTCACTAGTAAACAGCCACAAAGCAACATGAAAGATTAGTCATGTAGTGATGGGATAAAATGTTTTTCTTGTCTTTGTTGTTAATATTTCTTGAAAAGAATGCATAATTTGTATGTTAACACAGGGTAGTGTGAAATCAGTTGAGCGTCAGTTGCAAGTGCTTCAGAAGGAGAAAGACCAGATGGAGTCAGAACATACTAAAGTAATCCTCACAAAATCTAGACTGGAGTCACTCTGTCGAGAACTACAAAGACAAAACAAAGTTATTAAGGTATGGATTCACTATGCATTATTTAATTAATTTTAACTTGACTAATTTACTTGCTTAGTTATTTGAATTTTGCTGCTGTTCTTCACATGTTGGTAAATATTTTAGAAAAGTGTTTAACAGCTTGTTTTTTAAATAGTCTGGATCTCAAAACAAATTTTTAGTTGATGCAGTAGCTAACTAGTGTGTAGAACAATAGAGGTTTTTTCCTCACGTTATGTGATTTTGCTTTATGTAAATTCACTTTTAAATGGTGACAAAATTTCTACCAATAATCTACTATGTGTAGTATAAAGTTACTCATGTGATCACCCAAACCCAGCATTACTTGATTTTATAACAGTTTTCCTTAACCCTTTGAGGGTCCATCCCAGGTTTTGAAGCCTTGGTCCAAGCTGTAGTACTACGTCATGAGCTTAGCTCACTCAGATAAGCTGTGAGCAGTAAATTTGGGCCTAGATATAAGAGAATGCATCTGTGTGGTAAGTGTGCACCATATAAAACAAATCCTGCAGCACGCAGTGCATAATGAGAAAAAAAAACTACGTCCGTGTTTTTGGATTAAAACATTGACTTTGCGGTGTATTTTCCTATGGTTTTTACAGATGAATTCATGGTTTCTTGGTCTCATTTGATAGAATGGAAGATATATTACAGAATTAGAGAGATTTTCATTGGTTTTAGTAATCAAAATAGCTTGACATTGAGCTCAAAGTAGTGGAAATGTTCGATTTTTGCCGATGTTCAAGATAAACAAATCTCATCGTGTGTCCAGTTCACATCAGCTAGTGGGTCTAATGTGCATTCATGAATGTGCTGATATTATTTATACAATTAGTAAAATATCGCATAACAGTAAATCATCTATCTTTTGGTGTGAATAAAAATTCTTTGTGAATAAAAAATTAAAATGGAATTCATGTGTAAAGCCTGGAAACATAACTAATAAACAGAGGAAATATTATTTTAGTGCCAGGAATGCCTGCATTGAAATTGGAATATTTTGAACTTTGTGTGAAATTGGCCAAATTACCAATTTCTGATCACTTTATTGGGTAGTTGAAATAGTTGATTGGGCGATTTCTTGTCCTGAATAGATAAAATAGCGAAATAGCTAAGAATTTAGTCTAATGGAACAATGTAATTGGCCGAAAATAAGACTCAAAATGGGCAAAATCGCCGATGCATAAATATTGCTGACTCAGCAAAATTCATTAGAGTGTAATTTCGTCAATTTTTTATCAAATTTTGTAGTTTTTGTTTTATTATCTTCAGAAAAAGAATCTCTGCCATTTCACAAGAAAAAATAATAGATTTTTTTTAAAATTCTTGGTCCTTGTGGGGAATTTTCAGATTCTTGGACCCTCAAAGGGTTAATTATGCCACCGCCCAATACCTGTCTGACTGGGCCATTCAAATACGCAAGTCATGAATGACATTATTTATGCAATCATTACAATAATGCAGTAGTCTGCATATCAGTAAATCTTCTATTTTTTGTGTGAATAAAAATTCCAAATGGTAAGCAAGACTATTATTATAGGAATATGTAGGTACTAATTAATACAGCCTCTCCTCACTTAACAATGGAGTTCCGTTCCTAAGACCATGTTGGTAAATGAATTCGTCGCTAAGTAAGGAGCATACTATAATGGTAGTGGGTTTGTGTCATCCATCTTTGATATTGTTTTAATATTAACTTTGCACCATTTATAACATTTCTGGTATCTTTTTAAATGTTTATACAGCAGTGTACTGTATATTGTAATAAACAGAATAGAGGAAATCAGCTCCACTATACATTATTTAGGTATGAATACTGGTCACAGAGCACGTCGTAAGTCTGAGTCGTTGGTAAACGAGTACATTGATAAGTGAGGAGAGGCTGTAATAATAATAATATTTTTTTTTTTTTTCAACAAGTCGGCCGTCTCCCACCGAGGCAGGGTGACCCAAAAAGAAAGAAAATCCCCAAAAAGAAAATACTTTCATCATCATTCAACACTTTCACCACACTCATACATAATCACTGTCTTTGCAGAGGAGCTCAGATACGACAGCTGAGAATTGTCCCTCCCAGCTGTCACTATCCCAGACCCCTCCTTTAAAGTGCAGGCATTGTACTTCCCATTTCCAGGACTCAAGTCCAATTAAATCAATTAACTGGTTTCCCTGAATCCCTTCACAAAATGTTACCCTGCTCACACTCCAACAGATCGTCATGTCCCAAAAACCATTCGTCTCCATTCACTCCTATCTAACACGCTCACATGCTTGCTGGAAGTCCAAGCCCTCGCCCACAATACCTCCTTTACGCCTTCCCCCCAACCTTTTCTAGGACGACCCCTACCTCGCCTTCCTTCCCTACAGATTTATGCGCTCTCCAAGTCATTCTACTTTGATCCATTCTCTCTAAATGACCAAACCACCTCAACAACCCTCTTCAGCCCTCTGACAAATACTTTTAGTAACTCCACACCTCCTAATTTCCACATTCCGAATTTTCTGCATAATATTTACACCACACATTGCCCTTAGACAGGACATCTCCACTGCCTCCAGCCTCCTCCTCGCTGCAGCATTTGCAACCCATGCTTCACACCCATATAAGAGTGTTGGTACCACTATACTTTCGTACATTCCCTTCTTTGCCTCCATGGATAACGTTTTTTGTCTCCACAGATACCTCAACGCACCACTCACCTTTTTTTCTTCATCAATTCTATGGTTAACCTCATCCTTCATAAACCCATCCGCTGACACGTCAACTCCCAAATATCTGAAAACATTTACTTCTTCCATAATCCCTCTCTCCAATGTGATATCCAATTTTTCTTTATTTAAATCGTTTGATACCCTCATCACCTTACTCTTATCTATGTTCACTTTTAACTTTCTATCTTTACACACTCTCCCAAACTCGTCCACTAACCTTTGCAACTTTTCTTTAGAATCTTCCATAAGCACAGTATCATCAGCAAAAAGTAACTGTGTCAACTCCTATTTTGCATTTAATTCTCCATAATTTAATCCCACCCCTCTCCCCAACACCCTAGCATTTACTTCTTTTACAACCCCATCTATAAATACAACAACCATGGTGACATTACTCATCCCTGTCTAAGACCTACTTTTACCGGGAAGTAATCTCCCTCTCTCCTACACACCCTAACCTGAGCCTCACTATCCTCATAAAAACTCTTTACAGCCTTCAGTAACTTACTACCTATTCCATACACTTGCAACATTTGCCACATTGCTCCCCTATCCACTCTATCATATGCCTTTTCTAAATCCATAAATGCAATAAAAACTTCTCTACCTTTATCTAAATACTGTTCACATATATGCTTCACTGTAAACACTTGATCTACACATCCCCTACCCACTCTATAGCCTCCTTGCTCATCTGCAATCCTACTCTCTGTCTTACCTCTAATTTTTTCAATAATAACCCTGCCATACACTTTACCTGGTATACTCAGTAAACTTCTTTCTTTCAACACGGCGGCCGTTTCCCACCGAAGTGGGGTGGCCCAAAATGAAAAACGAAAGTTTCCCATTTTACATTTAGTAATATATACAGGAGAAGGGGTTACTAGCCCCTTGCTCCCAGCATGTTAGTCGCCTCTTACGACACGCATGGACTCTGTAAACTTATTCCCCTATAATTTTTACACTCTCTTTTATCCCCCTTCCCTTTATATAAAGGAACTATACATGCTCTCTGCCAATCCCTAGGTACCTTCCCCTCTTTCATACATTTCTTAAACAAAAATACCAACCACTCCAGCACTATATCTCCCCCTGCTTTTAACATTTCTGTCATGATTCCGTCAATTCCAGCTGCTTTACCCCCTTTCATTCTACCTAATGCCTCACACACTTCCCCCACACTCACATCCTGCTCTTCTTCACTCCTAAATGATGTTGTACCTCCCTGGCCAGTACATGAAATTACCACCTCGCTTTTTTCATTGACATTTAAAAGTTCCTCAAAATATTCCCGCCATCTACCCAATACCTCCAGCTCCCCATCTACTAACTCCCCTACTCTGTTTTTAACTGACAAATCCATTCGTTCCCTAGGCTTTCTTACCTTGTTTATCTCCAAATTTTTTTCTTGTTTTCAGCAAAATTTCTTGACAGAGCCTCTCCCATTCTTTCATCCACTCTTCTTTTGCACTCTTTCACCACTCTCTTCACCTTTCTTTTACTCTCCATACACTCTGTTCTTCTATTAACACTTCTGTTTTGTAAAAACCTCTCATAAGCTACCTTTTTCTCTCTTATCACACCCTTTACTTCTTCATTCCACCACTTACTCCTCTTTCCTCCTGCACCCACCCTCCTATAGCCACAAACTTCTGCCCCACATTCTAATACTGCATTTTTAAAACTATCCCAACTCTCTTCAACCCCCCCACTACTCATACTTGCACTAGCCCACCTTTCTGCCAATAGTTGCTTATATCTCACCCTAACTTCCTCCTCCCTTAGTTTATACACTTTTACCTCTCTCTTACTTGCTGTTGCCATTTTCTTTTTGTCCCATCTACCTTTTACTCTAACTGTAGCTACAACCAAATAATGATCTGATATATCCGTTGCCCCTCTATAAACATGTACATCCTGAAGCCTACCCATCAACCTTTTATCCACCAATACATAATCCAACAAATTACTTTCCTTACGTGCTATATCATACCTTATATATTTATTTATCCTCTTTTTCATAAAATATGTATTACTTATTACCAAACCTCTTTCTACACATAGCTCAATTAATGGTTCCCCATTTACATTTACCCCTGGCACCCCAAATTTACCTACTACTCCCTCCACAACATTTTTACCCACTTTAGCATTAAGATCCCCAACCACAATTACTCTCTCACTTGGTTCAAAACTCCCCACAAACTCACTCAACATTTCCCAAAATCTTTCTCTCTCCTCTACACTTCTCTCTTCTCCAGGTGCATAAACACTTACTATAACCCACTTTTCACATCCAACCTTTATTTTACTCCACATAATCTTTGAATTTATACATTTATATTCCTTCTTTACCTGCCATAACTGATTATTCAACATTATTGCCACTCCTTCTTTAGCTCTAACTCTATTTGAAACCCCTGATCTAATCCCATTTATTTCTCCCCACTGAAACTCTCATACCCCCTTCAGCTTTGTCTCACTTAAAGCCAGGACATCCAGCTTCTTTTCATTCATAACATCTACAATCATCTCTTTCTTATCATTCGCACAACATCCACGCACATTCAAACATCCCACTTTGACGGTTTTCTTCTTCTTCTTTTTAGTAAGCTATACAGGAAAAGGGGTTACTAGCCCATTGTTCCCGGCATTTTAGTTGACTTTTACAACACGCATGGCTTACGGAGGAAAGATTCTTATTCCACTTCCCCATGGATATGAAAGGAAAAGCAATAAGAACAAGAACTATTAAGATAAAATCAAAGAAAACTCAGATGAGTGTGTATACATAAACGTGTACATGTTTGCGTAGCGTGACCTAAGTGTAAGTAGAAGTAGCAAGACGTACCTGAAATCTTGCATGTTTATGAGACAGAAAAAAGACACCAGCAATCCTACCATCATGTAAAACAGTTTCAGGTTTCTGTTTCATAGTCACCTGGCAGGATGGTAGTACCTCCCTGTATAATGATGTGTTATTTGGCGTTTTGGAGGCGTGGTTGAAATGATAAGACTTCGGAGGCTTCTTACTTTATTTGTAATAAAGGTGCGGGTAACAGGCTGCGTGTCTGTGGCCATGGCCCAGGTGGGCCATGCCCCTTGCGAGAGGGAGAGGAGTAGGCCTATTGACTGAGTGAAGTCTGGGCGCCAAGTGAGAGTGGGCCAGGGCGGGTCTGGTAGACGTGGGTACGCCTACCAGGCTTGCCCTCTGGCGGAATACTATGGAAACTAGCATGGCACGAAATATGAACTCAGCTGGCAGACAGCATGGCTGTCTATGCAGACAGTCAGGCTGTCTACATCGCACGGTCACGCTACCCATGGTCGACCCGACCATGAATGGCATTAAAAGAAAACTCGGGTCTCTCTCTCGCAAGAACAGGTCACAGAACACATAATAAAAAACATATATACATAAACATATGGACATAGAAAAAAAAACTTCCTCCAGAGAGGGAAGAAAAAAACGGTGTGCTTCGTGGTCTAAGGCAGTGAGTGTCGATGCAGCACTGCACGCCTTCCTGCGTCTGGATACATACTGCAACACGGGAGACATAGCTGTGACGTAACAGGGTACGGTCTCCTCTGGGAGGTGAAGCAGACCTCTTAGTAGTCACTGCAGGGTTCACTCAACCTGGGGCACAACTGCTGGTGCCCTTGAGTGAGGCGTCGTCAGTAGTCGCAACAGGACAGGACTGGCAAGCGACTCAGGAGGACATTCCTCGACTGGTACTGTCGCTGGAGCTGTCGCTGCTGGCGAGTGTGGAGTGAGTCGTGACAGGGACGACTCGGCGAAACATCTGGAGGTCGTAACAGCATACACCATACTGCAGTGAGTGGGCTAGCAGTCAAAGTGACATCAACTTTGTGCAGGCTGCTCACTGAAGCTGTGACACGAGGCTGACAGTTGCCTGCCAACAGGCTTAACTGTGGCTTGGCGAGGGACATCTCTCGACAGTAGAAGTTACAGCAGAGGGCAGTGTAAGCGTCCCCAGACTGGTCATCTGCAATAACTGGACTGACGGTCTTGGAGGTGTAGTGGAACGGTATACACGGGGACAGAGCGTGAGGGGACCGGGAGCCAGCAAGGGTAGATGCTGGTTCAGTGAGGTAGGCCGTCTAAGTGAGAGAGAAGCATGGCTGACCAGCCCGACCTTGATAGGCCTATAGAGGGCAGCACCATAGTGCCGCGCAGTTTGAAACAGCCTCTGGGTAGGCTGTTTACATCCGCTCGGCCTGATGATGGATGTCATGGGGTGACATCGCGAAGTGACATCAGTGGAGTGACGTCGTGGAGTCGGCAGCATCGTGACGTCAGCAGCATCGTGATGACGTCATGGGTTGATGTAGGCGCAGACCCACACGTGGTCACACGTGGCTTCGAGTGGCCTCGACACTTGGATACACAGTTCTGGCAAGAATTCACAAGGAAATTCACAGAAAACAGCATAGAGGGAGTGGGCAGTGAGAGGTGTATGGTGTGTGGTGGCGTACACTAGGGCGAGCGTGAGTGTCTGGGTGAGAGGCGAGGAACCCGGCTGTTCCCACCTACCCACAAACTTGGAGAGGAACACTCACACTAGACGCTGAAATCACCACTAACTCACCTCTGAAGTGCTGAAATAGTTGTGCTGAGCTGAACAACAACAGCAGAACATGCTGGCAAGGCTGAGCACGTGACTGAGAAACAGCATGGGACGCTGTGGCGTGAAGTCAGTGATGCCATTTCTCGGAGAATTAGACAAATTTCGGCCTGAATCCTGCTTGTACCTGTGTCTGGACGCTGAGATTTGCAGACACGACATCAGGATAACTCGTTGAGAGACGGATGCTTCTTGTGTAGGCTGATGAATTGAAAGACAAACTTCATTCCTCTTCCTTCCCTCGCGGGGAAACACATCAGCTGCGAGGCACCGCTGCCACCATTTATAATGATGTGTTATTTGGCGTTTTGGAGGCGTGGTTGAAATGATAAGACTTCGGAGGCTTCTTACTTTATTTGTAATAAAGGTGCGGGTAACAGGCTGCGTGTCTGTGGCCATGGCCCAGGTGGGCCATGCCCCTTGGGAGAGGAGTAGGCCTATTGACTGAGTGAAGTCTGGGCGCCAAGTGAGAGTGGGCCAGGGCGGGTCTGGTAGACGTGGGTACGCCTACCAGGCTTGCCCTCTGGCGGAATACTATGGAAACTAGCATGGCACGAAATATGAACTCAGCTGGCAGACAGCATGGCTGTCTATGCAGACAGTCAGGCTGTCTACACCTGGGTGGTTGCTGTCTACCAACCTACTACTACTACTAATAATAATAATAATATTAATACGTATATAATAATTATATAATAATATATGTAATATAATATAAATTATTATAGTAATACGTACGTACAGTCAATCCCCGGTTCTCGTTATTAATCCGTTCCAGAGGGCCCGTCGAACACTGATTTGGAGGAACTCTGATTCTATTTTCCCCATAAGAAATAATGGAAATAAAATTAATCCGTTCCAGACATCCAAAAGTATTAAAATAAAATATTTTTTTACAACATATAGACATTCAATGTACATACAATTTTATGAGAAATAAAGAAATAATAGTACAATAACATGTCACTTACATTTATTGAAGAGTTGTTGATGTGTGGAAGACGGGAGGAGGGGAGAAGATGGAGTAGTATGCTAGTGTTTGGAAGGGGAATCCCTTTCCATTAACACTGCAGGTGGCAAGTTTTTTTCTGGGGTTACTGGCCTTTTTCTTTTAATGGCACTAGGACCAGCTTGAGAGTCACTGGACCCCTCTCTCACAAAAAATCTGTCCAGGGAGCTCTGTGTCTGGCGGTTCTTTAAAATGTCCCTAAAATGTGACAAGACATGGTCATTAAACATGTCGCATACACAGCCTGCAACAGCTTGGTTAGGGTGATAATCATCCATAAAGCCTTGCACATCAGCCCATTTGGCACAGATCTCCCTAATCCTTGAAGAAGGCACCTTCTTCCATCTCTGTTCCACCTCCTCCCCCTCTGGACCATTTTCCTGAATTGTGGTCTGTTGTTGCTGTTGAAGCTCTTGCAGATCTTCAGTGGTTATCTCTTCATTGTGCTCCTCCACCAACTGTTCCACATCCTCGGTACAAACATCCAACCCCATGGACTTGCCCAGTTCCACAATTTCTTGCACAACAGGCTCAGGCTCAGAGTTCTGAGGCTCAGCCCCAAAACCTTCAAAATCCCTCTCTAGGACACAGTCTGGCCACAATTTTCTCCAGGCAGAGTTCAAAGTCCTGGTAGTCACTCCCTCCCAAGCCTTACCTATAAGGTTTACACAATGCAGGATACTGAAATGATCTTTCCAAAAGTCTTTTAGGGTCATATTCATGTCTGTGGCCACATCAAAGCACTTTTGAAACATTGCTTTGGTGTAGAGTTTTTTAAAGTTGCAAATGACCTGCTGGTCCATGGGCTGGAGGAGAGGAGTGGTATTAGGGGGCAAGAACTTCACTTTGATGAACTTAAAGTCAACAATTTGCTCTGTCAGGTCTGGAGGATGACAAGGAGCATTGTCCATTATCAGGAGGCACTTAAGTGGCAAATTATTTTCCTCGAGATATTTCTTCACACTGGGGCCAAACACTTCATGGAACCAATCACAGAAAATGTCCCTAGTGACCCATGCCTTATTGTTAGACTTCCACATCACACACAAATTAGACTTGGTGACACCGCATCTCTTAAACGCTCGGGGATTTTTCAGAATGATACACCACTAAAGGCTTCACTTTAAAATCACCACTGGCGTTGGCACAAAGCATAAGAGTTAGCCTGTCTTTTATAGGCTTATGTCCTGGGAGTGCCTTTTCCTCCTGTGTAATGAACTGCAGACACAACCTCCATTTTCAAAAGCACCGTTAAAAAACATCTTATCTCACTTACCGGTAGCTAACCACATGAAAATTACTTTCTTGCACATATCAACAACAAAGTTACACTTATTAATATCTGTGATTCCCCCTTAACCCTTTGACTGTCGGAGACCCCTTTCTGAAACTGTCATTCTATGTCGGGAAATATTCGAAAAAAAAAAATTATTTTTTCTTACCAAAATGTTAGGATTATTTTGCTGATTGTTTTAAGCCTAAAAAAAATTTTTTGCCATCAGTACTTACCGAGATATGGAGGCGTAAAGTTGGCACAATTTGAGCTGCGTATGGCAACATCGGCGAATTCCGCTGACTCGGTAAACTTCTGTTTACTTCCATTCGTAGATTTCTTGTTTTTTTTCACTATTTTCTTTTTTTATGTAACTTATGTGGCCTGTGAGACCACAGTAAGGTGCAATGTATATATATACACTCGTTGTTTGCACCACAATAACTTCACAAACAATGGTATGTTTATATTGTTTACAAAACTTGTTTACACAAACAAACAACGACAAAAAATGTTCATTACTATTGTTCTATAATATATATACATATGTACACTCACTGAACACTTTCCTAGAACTCCTGCAGCTTGTGGAACTCTTTGAAACATGGGTATAAGCACAGTGGTACTTTACACTCCTCACACAAAACGAGTGTCTCTGCGTGTTTGTGGGCGTTTTGTGGAATGTTTACAGACAAAACACCTCTTCTGAGCATTTTTCTTGAGAGTAGTAGCAGGCACTTGTATAGGGTAGTGATCACCAGGCCTCATACGAGAGGGCATGTGTTGATAATTTCGTGGCGCTGGTCTATTGCAGGTGTTGCTCCTTGGTACTTGAATATTATTTGTCTGATGACTGACAAACAAAATTCACCATATTTGGGTTTGTTGTTGGTCTTCAACTTGTACATGTTATAAGCATTCAGCATGGAAATGTCAAGAAGATGGAAAAGAGTTTTATGTACCACTTATAACTTTTGCGTACACAATCAGCAAACCCAATCTGCATGTCACATTTGTCCACTAAGCGCATATTGAGGTTGTAGTCCATCACAGCTGCAGGTTTTAGAATGGGTTCATTGGTCTCTCTATTCTGTCTTCCACTGTCTACCATTTCATGTCTGTGAACTGATGTCAACAATGTGACATCACGTTTGTCTTGCCACCGAAATGCCATGATATCATTGGCAGCAAACACCTGCACTTCACCTCTACGAGTGCCAGCGTCAAACCTAGGCATATGTTTACGATTTGCACGCACTGTGCCACACAAGTCTGTCATGTTCACTCGCAAGAAATCACTGAGTAAAGGGCTCGTGTACCAGTTATCAGTATATAATATATGCCCCTTACCAAGATATGGTTCCATCATTGTTCTAACCACATCACCAGAGATACCCAATAACTTTATGGTATCTCTCAATGTATTACTGCCAGTGTACACAATTAGATCCAGAACCAGACCACTTTTGCAATCACACAGTACAAATAACTTTATACCAAAGCGTTTCCTCTTGCTTGGTATATACTGCTTGAACGACAGTCTGCCTTTGAACAAAATCAAAGACTCATCAATAACAAGCTTCCTGAAGGGATAAAAATACATACAACACTTTTGTTTCAGGTACATGAACACATTCCTTATCTTATATAACCTGTCGTTTCTGTCAGGCCTGGTTTTATCAGAAAAGTGAAGCATACGCAACAGTATCAAAAACGATTCACTGGTATAATATCACTAAAACCTGGGGTTGAAATCAGGCGTTCTGTCGACCAGTATGTGGTGACAGTGTGCTTATAAACATGTGGCATAAGCATTATTGTGGCAAAGAACAAGTACATCTCTGCCACAGTTGTGTCCTTCCACTGGTGTAGCCTGAATTTGGTGAAAGAAATGTGTTTGCCATGGTGTACTCATAGTATGTGTTGCTTTCCCTGACAATAATGTCCATCAGGGGTTCATCGAAGAATAACTGAAAGCATTCCAGTTCAGTAGCATTGTTCCCAAGTGTACACGATGGCCGTATTCCACTTTGTGCTTCATCAAAGTCATGGGGATTGGGAACAAAATTGTCACCTTGCTGCCAATCCCAGATGCGGTCTGCTGGTGCGTACTGGATATTGACAGGTGGTTGTGGTTGTGCAGGTTGTGGTTGTGCAGGTTGTGGCTGTGCAGGTTGTGGTTGTGCAGGTTGTGGTTGTGCAGGTTGTGGCTGTGCAGGTTGTGGTTGTGCAGGTTGTGGAAGTGTGGGGGTGGTTGATGGTGGTTGTGCTGAGTTAGCAGCGTGGGTAGCAGCGTGGCCCGCTCGTGGTGACACATGACTCATGCCACTGCCAACACCACCACTACCACCACCTGCCCCACGCACTTACGCATCCCCATTGTAACAATATCGTCATCTTCACTATCAATTCGTGGTGTAGGGCCAAGAGATGTACTCGAGATTTACTCCTTTTCCTTGGAATAGCATATGGCACACTACCAGAACGCATGCTGGTCGTACATACTGCCGCTTCACTGGAGAATAATCTCCCTCACTGTCGCCACTAGAACTGCTTTCAATAGCTTTGAAATCACTGTCATCATCACTTACACTGCTCACATCAGAGTCTTCTACACGGGAAATAGTTTCCTCTTTCGTTCTCGTACAGGTGAACGTGAATGAGACGGCCCAGCACCAGAGGTGGAAGGCTGTGGGTCATCTGGGTTTTCATCACTAATTATGTTATCCTGGGCACTGCTTTCGGTCACACCCTCTTGAAAACCATGGAATTCACTTTCACTGGCACTTCCATCGCTGTTAGAACTATCACTTGGGAAGAGAAGGCCTCCATTCGCCGGGAGTGAGGTACTTCTTACCGCCAGGCATGGTGAACAAGGACTACAAACATGGCGCTCCCACAATGCACCACTGGGTCCCGATTTTTTCATACTGCGCACACCCACCACGCAGACCCATTCTCTCACATGTAGGCCTATCAGCTTTCTCCCGCTTCATTTGAAGCCGCTAGAATTTAGGCGTATAAATACGTCCGAAACATTGGCTCGTAAGACGTAAATATACGTCCGAAACAGTCAAAGGGTTAATTTTGCACATGACTGTAGCCAAGATTCTAATACAACTATTGCTTCATAATTCTTAAGCTAGTCATAAGTTTGCCTAAGACACTCCAATATAGAAACTGTATCATGCCAACACATCACCATTTCCATTAATATATAAACTAATTGTTAAATTCTTTAATTTTTATACTACCTCAATTTTGTAAATCTAGTTAATCACTACAATTACCTAACCTTAATACCAGTATAATCATTGTATAGAGTAAGTTTGCCTGATTTACTCCAATATTGGAGCAAACCTAGTATTAAGTCTGCCCGAAATGTCTAGCATGCCCAGGCATGCTAGGCATGCTAACGGCCATCTTTGTAATTATAGTCCTTAGTCCTTAACCCTTTGACTGTCGGAGACCCCTTTCTGAAACTGTCATTCTGTCAGGAAATATTAGAAAAAAAAAATTATTTTTTCTTATCAAAATGTTAAGATTATTTTTCTGATTATTTTTATCCTAAAAACAGATTTTTGCCATCAATAATTACCGAGATATGGAGGTGTAAAATTGGCAGAAAATGAACCGTGTATGGCAACAGCGGCGAATGCCACTCACTCGGTAAACATTTGTTTACTTCCATTCGTAGATTTCTTGTTTTTTCACTATTTTCTTTTTTTACATAACTTATGTGGCCTGTGAGACCAAGGTAAGGTGCAATGTATATATATACATTCATTGTATGCAACACAATAATAGCATAAACATTAGTATCTTTATATTGTTTACAAAACTTGTTTTCACAAACCAACAATACAAAAAAATCTTTATTACTATTGTTCTATAATATATATACAAATGTACAGTCACTGGACATGTTCATAGAAGTTCTGCAGCTTGTGGAACTCTTTGAAACATGGTTCCATGCACAGTGGTGTTTTACATTCCTCACACATAAAACGAGTGTCTCTGCATTTTTGTGGGCGTATTTTTGTATATGCACAGACATAACATCTCTTCTGAGCAGTTTTCTTCAAAGTAGCAGCAGGCAGTTGTGTTAGGTAGTTATCCTAGGTTGATGGTCGTCTGGGTCGTCATTCCTTCCCCCCCCCACCCCACCACACCACCTACCCACCTACCCACCTACCTACCTACCTACCTACCTACCTACCTACCTACCACCTCCTCCTACCTACCCACCTCCTACCTACCTACCTACCTACCTACCTACCTACCTACCTACCTACCTACCTACCTACCTACCTACCTACCTTTCTTCCTTCTGGTTTCTATATATACACACATAGTCACTGGACGCGTGCCTAGAACTGCTATAAGCTTCTGGAAGCTGGTTGTTGTTTTTGGGTCGTCATTCCTTCCTTCCTTCCTTCCTGCTTTCCTTCCTGCCTTCCTTCCTGCCTTCCTTCCTGCCTTCCTTCCTACCTTCCTTCCTGCCTTCCTTCCTACCTTCCTTCCTACATGCCTTCCTACATTCCTTCCTTCCTTCCTACCTACCTACCTACCTTCCTTCCTTTCCTACCTACCTACCTACCTTCCTTCCTTCCTTTCATACAGTCCTTCCTTCATTTCATCTCCTTCCTTCCTTCTGGTTTCTATATATACACATATATAGTCACTGGACACTTCATAGAACTGATAATAGCTTCTGGAAGCTGGTTGTTGTGAGTGTGTGGACTTATAAATATGCTGAGTCAGGGTGCGGCTGCTGTCAAAATGACATATTATACCACCACTCTCCACCCTCACTGCCTTGTCAACACCCATGGGGTCCTATGCTCTTCTTCCCCACAGTCCTTCCTACCTACTTACGTACCTACTTACGTACCTACTTACGTACCTACTTGCTTACCTACTTACCTACTTGCTTACCTACTTACCTACCTACTTGCCTACCTACTTGCCTACCTACTTACCAACCTATTGCTATTGTTCTATGATATATATACACATATATAATGACTGGACACTCCATCAACTTCACTTAGCGCTTGAAGCTGTGTGTGTGGACATCTAAATTTGCTGAGTCAGAGTAAGGCAGCTGTCAAAATGACATATTATACCATTACTCACCACCCTCACTGCTGTCAACCTGTCAACACAAAAGGGGACCCATGTCTTCTCCCCCACAACCTCCTTCCTAGCTTCCTTTCTTCCTTCATTCCTTTCTTACGTATTTCCTTCCTTCCTCTCATCTCTTCCTTTCTTCGTCTCATCTCTTCCTTCCTTCCTCTCATCTCTTCCTTCCTGCCTTCCTTTCTTCCTTCATTCCTTCCTTTCTTACTTCTTTTGTTCCTTTGTTCCTCTCATCTCTCCTTCCTTTCTTTCTTACTTCTTTTGTTCCTTCCTTCCTCTCATCTCTCTTTCCTTTCTTTCTTCTTTCCTTCCTTTCCTCCTTTCCTTCCTTCCTTCCTCTCATCTCTTCTTTCCTTCCTTCCTTTCATCTCTTCTTTCCTTCCTTCCTCTCATCTCTTCTTTCCTTCCTCACATCTCTTCCTTCCTTACTTTCTTTCTTTCTTCCTTCCTTCCTTCTGGTATCCTGGGCATTGCTTTCAGTCACAAACTCCTCAAAACCATGAAATTTATTTTCAGAGACACTTCCATCTGTGTTAGAGCTATCATTGAGGAAGAGAAATGTCCCAGATGTGCCAAGGAGTCAAATAATTCTTACCACTAGGCATGCTGAACAAGGACTACTCAAATGGTGTTCCCACAATGCACCAGTGGCTACCCGATTTTTTATATACTGCGCACACTGACCACACAGACCCATTCTCTCACATGTAGGCCTACCAGCTTTCTCCTGCTTGATTTGAGGCCGCTAGAATTTAGGCGTATAAATACGTCCGAAACATTGGCTCGTAAGACATATATATACGTCCGAAACAGTCAAAGGGTTAAAATGTAAAACACACATTGTAATTTTTACAGAGAAATATATCAATTTGAATTTGAAGGTCCTGTTTGGCATTTTCTTCCAAAACAGGCCTGTTTCGTCACAATTGAACACTTGTTGGGGTTGGAATTGTTCAGCCTCTATGTACCCCACAAATTCATTCACGTAATTTCAGCCGCACTTTTGTCAGAACTGGCTGCCTCACCATGCCTCACAACACTATGTATGCCACTTTGTTTCTTAAATCTGTCAAACCAGCCTTTGCTGGCTTTAAATTCATTTACTTCAGCACTCGTTACAGGCATTTTCTTAACGAGATCATCATGCAACTGCCTTGCTTTTTCACATATTATCGCCTGCGAAGCACTATCTCCTTCTAATTGCTTCTCGTTGATCCACAACAACAACAAAGTTTCCACTTGTTCCAGCACTTGAGATCTCTGTTTTGTGACCATACATGCACCTTTCGCAACAACAGCGTCCTTCATTTCCTTTCTCTTGGCCATAATGGAAGAGATGGTTGAATGGGATTTGCCATAGAGCCTTGCCAGCTCAGTGATACACACTCCACTTTCATATTTTGCTATCATCTCCTTCTTCAATTCTATCGTATTTCTGACATTCTTAACCACAGGCTTGGCACTAAGAGCTTTCGTGGGGCCCATGGTGGCTTATTTAGCAGTTGCAAGCACTAAAAACAGTGGAATAATGACAATATACTGGTATGAATGTGTGGGTGGTTGTCGCTCGCTTGTAAACAATAGCACACTGAGTGCCCGGGCCCAGCTGGGCCACGTGTACACGTCCTGGACGAATCGCCAACTTCGAGCGGATTCGTTAATACCGAGCCAAAATTCTCGTTAAAAAACCGGTCGAACGCCTATTTAGACGAATGCCGATGGCGTCGAACACCGGGGGTTGACTGTACTACTAATAATAAATAATACACTAAAATAATTATAATAATACATACTACGTATAAGTGAATTTGAGAATGCCACCACAAGATGGCAGTATGTATGTGTATCAAAACAACACTCAGACTGCGTATGCTTCAACTGGCGGTGAAGATAATTCTCGTGATTTGCTAACGTTTCGTGCAGTTATTTTGCAGAATTTCTTGTTTTTAACTATGGGTCCTAAGAAAGCAAGTGCAAAGGACAGTGCTGAGAAGATAAAGAGGATGATTTCCATGGAATTAAAGCATTAAGAGTGTACCATTAAGAGTACCATTAAGAGTGTACCATTAAGAGTGTACCATTAAGAGTGTATCATTAACCCTTAAACGGTCCAAACGTATATATACGTTAGTACTGCTACTGCCCCAAATGTATATACTATACGTTTTATTTTTCATGCCTCCAAATTTGGCACGATTGGCCTGAGATGCCTGGTCAGCATATAATGGGTCTTAACACTCGGTGTGTGCCATATTAAAAAATCTGGGACCACTTAGTACCTTGTGGGAGCACCAGTTAAATTGAGCGCCAGCTAGAGCAAACACTGCGGCAAACACCAAGGATTCACTGATGTCATGTCATATTAACACTTCCCTTTGAAGTGGAAAGTGATGTCGGCAGGCTGGAAGGCCAGCTGGCTGCCTGCCTGCCTGGCCACCTGGCTGGCAAGCAGCTAGTTGGCCACCTGGCTGGCCAGCAGCTGGCTGGTCAGCTGGGTGCCTGATTGGCTGTCTGTCTCTGTCTGTCTGTCTGTCTGTATCTATCTGTCTCTATCTCACCGGAACACATATGCAAATACAATTATACATAGTGTAAATTACCTAGGATAACTAAAATAATCAAGACAAAGTGATATAATGTGCTTGTGATCTGCATAATACCAGTTGGTTTATGAGCTACTCTCTGAGACAAGCAGACAGAAAGACAGACACAGACAGACAGAAAGACAGATACACAGACAGACAGGCTTGAGTAACACATAAAGGGAAGCAGTATAATCTCATCAAATGTCATCACTGTAATTACTGGACTGATTAGAAAAGAGAAGACTACCCTCACTCCCCCATCAAATGTCACCAGTCATCATTAGTGGAGATCAGATGAGATAAGGCAGCGACACAAATCTTACATAATGCTTCAGGGGAACTTTATTATTACCTATTATTATTATAATTATTATTATTATTATTATTATTATTATTATTATTATTATTATTATTATTATTATTATTCACTATTATTATTATTATTATTATTATTATTATTATTATTATTATTATACACTATCATTATTATTATTATTTTTATGCACTATCATTATTATTATTATTTGAGTACAATTTCAGTACCTAATATTAGTGTCAGAACAAAGATTGGCTATGAAATCACAAGAACTACTATAAATTGTAATTATCAGAACATAAAAATTATATAAAAATAATAAAAGAGAAAAAAAGGTATATCGGCAACGATTCTGCAAGCAGCAGGACTCCTGTTGCTGTCAGGTGAGCATCCAGAGCCAACTTCTCCGCCTCATATCTCGGTAAGTACTGACCCAATTTTTTTTTATCCTACAACACTTAAAAAAATGTGCTCTTTATTTCTATAAAAAATTTTTTTAAAATATTTGGGGCAGTAGCAGTTTTTTTTTTTTCAACAAGTCGGCCGTCTCCCACCGAGGCAGTACTAACTCTCTTCAACCCCCCCCACTACTCATACTTGCACTAGCCCACCTTTCTGCCAATAGTTGCTTATATCTCACCCTAACTTCCTCCTCCCTTAGTTTATACACTTTTACCTCTTTCTTACTTGCTGTTGCCATTTTCTTTTTGTCCCATCTACCTTTTACTCTAACTGTAGCTACAACTAAATAATGATCCGATATATCCGTTGCCCCTCTATAAACATGTACATCCTGTAGCCTACCCATCAACCTTTTATCCACCAATACATAATCTAACAAACTACTTTCATTACATGCTATATCATACCTTGTATACTTATTTATCCTCTTTTTCATAAAATATGTACAGTATTACTTATTACCAAACCTCTTTCTACACATAGCTTAATTAACAGTTCCCTAGTTACATTTACCCCTGGCACCCCAAATTTACCTACTACTCCCTCCACAACATTTTTACCCACTTTAGCATTAAATTCAAATTCAAATTAAAATATTTATTTCGTTGCAAGTTTACATAGAAGTGCAAAGAGAGCCACTGACATGCCATGGCATTAAGGGCAGCTTAATCTAATGGCTTATAGACTATGTACATAATATTAGAGAAATTGATTGAGTTTGTTTTATTTAATATTAGATTGTTCAAATTACAATATGATGATATTACATTGTTCAAATTACAATATGATGATACTACATTGTAACAAGTGTTTAGTAGGATGGTAATTAATAGTAAAAATTGAAATTATCTAAAGGAAAATAACATTGAGCATTTTTGAAAGTAATTTACAGTATGCATATTTAGTTTAGGGTGAGTAGGTGGTAATATAATAGTAACATAATAGTAAAAAATTTAAATTATCTTAAGGAAAATAACATTGAGCATTTTTGAAAGTAATTTACAGTATGAGTATTTAGTTTAGGGTGAGTAGGTGGTTTTTGAGAAGAGTCTTAAAATGATTTTCAGACAAGGTTATTTTAGTATTTACTGGTAATGAATTCCAGATTCTGGGGCCCTTTATGTGCATAGAATTTTTACATAGGTTGATATGGACACGGGTATATAAAAAATGATCTATGTCTTGTGTTGTGGTCATGGGTCCTATTAAAGTTGGTGATGAGAATTTTGAGTGGAGGGTTTACATTAGAGTGTAGAGTTCTATATATGTAGTAGGCACAAGAATAAGTGTGAATATTCTTTATGGTGAGTAGTAATAAGTTTTTTACACTTAAGGGATTATTCTACTTTGTTGGGAATGTTTGATATTGAGCATTTAGGTTTGGGTGAGAAGGTGGTTTTTTAGCATCGTTTTGAATTGGGGTACAGGCAGGGTTTCTTTGGCAATGACAGGTAATGAATTCCAAATTTTCGTGCCTTTTATATGCATTGAGTTTTTACATAGTGTTAGATGGACACAGGGAACATCGAGGAGTGATCTGTGTCTAGTGTTATGGTCATGTATTTATGTGTTCCTGTGAGATAGACTCAGTCAGCCAGCCAGCCAGTTAGCCAGCCAGCTGGTCAGCTAGCCAGCCAGCCAGCCAGATGGTCAGCAAGCCAGCCAGCCAGGGAGCCGGCCAGCCAGCCAGCCAACCAGCCAGCCAACCAGCCAACCAGCCAACCAGCCAACCAGCCAGGAAGCCAGCCAGCCCCAGTCGCCGGCACAATTCCAAACATTCTCCAGAAACAGAACTCTCTGGAACACTTTTTTGAGCAACAGGGGTCCAGTGACTCTCAAGCTGGTCCTAGTGGCATTAAAACACAAAGAAGGGAAGTAACCCAGGGTAAGGACTTGGTACCTGAAGTCTTTATGGAAGGGGATTTTCCTTCCAAACAAAGCAACTCTTCCATCCTCTCCTCCTCCGTCTTCCACACATCAACAACTCTTCAATAAAGGTAAGTGACTATGTTATTATTGTTTTATTCTTCATGTCTCATTGTTTTCTGTGTAATTTAATGTATATTTAATGTACAAAAATATTTTATTTTAATACTTTTGGGTGTCTGAAACGGATTACAGTGCTTGTGGAAGTGTTTTTTTGGGGGGTCTGAAATGGACTAACCTACTTGACATTATTTCTTAAGGAGTAAATTGCTCGGTAATGGCACTTTAGCAGGCTTCTGAAATGAATTTTTCGTTAGCCGGGGGTCCACTGTAATTTTATTTCCATTATTTCTTATGGGGAAAATAGAATCGGAGTTCGACCAAACCGGTGATCGACGGGCCCTCTGGAACGGATTAATAACGAGAACCGGGGGTTGACTGTAGATTATTATGAAATGTTTCGTATGAACGTGCAGGGTAATGTTTACTCCACGAAAAGCAAAGCCAGTCTGACGCTTTGTGTGGACGTGGGCAGGTGCGGGCAGGTGGATGCATTATGGACGGCCGATGAAAACCAAGGTGACAAATGAAAACTAAGACAATATTTTGAAAAAAAAGTCGTCGAAAACCAAATTCGACAATAACCAGGGCGAATAAAAACCGCGGTTCCACTGTACTGTACTTTTCACAGTGTTATCAATCACTAACATATTCAACATTTGTATAAATACAGCTAGGGTAAGTGAATGAGTGTTGCCGACACACCATTGTGTAGATAAAGTGAAATTATTAGTTACAGTGGACCCGAGTTTCAGCGGCATTGTGTTTCATGAATTTCGCCTTTCAGCGCCTTTTTCAGCGAAAAATAGACTCAAGGTTCATGATTTTTCGAGATTCAGTGGCGGTATGGTACGCATCCTGCCCTTCTCTCAGCGTCAGGCTGTAAACAAAGCCAGCCTGCCTTCAACCACCACAGTCAGTGTGGCATTGATTATGGGCGATTGACCATCACTCCACGTGTTCATACGATAGATTTCATAATAATCCGTTGTTTTTGTGCTTGCAACTGCTAAATAAGCCACCAAGGGCCCAAAGAAAGCTCCTAGTGCTAGCCTTTTGGTAAAGAAGGTAAGAAACACGATAGAATTCAAGAAAAACTCATAGCAAAGTACCAAAGTGGAGGAGGAAGAGAGAGGGGTGAATGTGACTTCTTCAGTGATTCTACGATATGTACAATACTAAAGCAGCAGGAGTCGATAAAGGCTATAGTGCCAGCCAGCAATAAAGTGTAGCATTAACAGTGTAGCAAGTAAGTTAAGCGATTACGCGATAGAAAAGGACACTAAAGTAACTCTCCAATGTTGTTGGAGGAATATAGAACCACTGAACATATACCACCTTAAACTTATGCCAGCATCTCTTCCATCAAACTAACTAATTAAACTAACATCTCCTCCAAGGTAAGTGTAAATATTTCTTATTTATAAATTACATACATTGTTTCAGTGTGAATAGTGGTGGTGGCTTCTGATGCCGCCTCCACTACCACTAATATGTACGTTCTCTCAGTGGCCCTTATAGCCCCAACAATAACACCAGCACCACTTACTCCTCACATTCGTAATGACATATTTTATTCATTCTAGAGTATATATCATGTTTCTATGTTATTAATATTGTTTAATATGTCATATTAGATGAATTGTGATAGATAAATAAGCCGTAGAGATGATATTAGCATCATATTGAAACATAAACTCGCCTCCCCTTTTTCCTCCCTCTCCCTCCCCACCCGTGTTCCATACACCAACAAGTCTTCAATAAAGGTAAGTGGTGGTGGCTTCTGATGCCGCCTCCACTACCACTAATATGTACGGCTTCTCTCAGTGGCCCTTATAACCCCAACAATAACACCAGCACCACTTACTCCTCACATCCGTAATGACATATTTTATTCATTCTAGAGTATATATCATGTTTTCTTTCTTCTTTCAATATGTCGGCCATTTCCCACCGAAGTGGGGTGGTCCAAAAGGAAAAACGAAAGTTTCTCCTTTTACATTTAGTAATATACTATACAGGAGAAGGGGTTTATATATCATGTTTATATGTTATTAATATTGTTTAATATGTCATATTAGATGAATTGTGATAGATAAATAAGCCGTAGAGATGATAGCATCATATTGAAGCATAATAAACTCGCCTCCTCTCTCCTCCCTCTCCCTCTCTCCCCCCTCTCCTCCCTCTCCTCCCTCCTCTCCTCCCCTCTCTCCTCCCTCTCTCCTCCCTCTTCCCTCCTACCCGTGTTCCATACACCAACAAGTCTTGAATAAAGGTAAGTGTGATGTTAAATGTTCATTTATCCATGTTATTAGTGCTTTACATTTATTTGTCATTCTTTTCTGTATGTAAATCTATATTTAAGCTCTTAAAAATTATTTTTTTAATACACCTGGGTGTCTGAAACAGATTAATTTTAATTTGTTATCATTTCTTAAGAGGAAAATGGCTTCAGTTTTTGTTGTTGATTTAATATTAGTCGATCCCCTCTGGAATGGATTAAACACGAAAACGGAGGGTCCATCAGCAGTTGGGATCCTTACCGGTTCAGGTAGTGAATTCAGATCTTCGGGCCCTTTATATGCACTCGCCCTGCATAGTGAGACTGGATATGAGGATGTCAAAGAGTGCCTTGTATTGTGACGGTGCATTCTGTTGTAGCTATCAAGGCAGTTTAATTGGAGGGTTTATATTAGAGTTTAATGTTCTGGTATGTTATAGGCAATAATAATACGAGTTTATGTCCTGTACATTTAGTAGATTCAGGCTTTTGTGTGGTGGGGGTGTGCTGTCTAGCACAAGAGATGGTAATTAACCACACAGCAGCTGTTGGGTTATTAAAGATTTAAGGTGGTTATTGTGGTTGATCCTTACAGGGCAAAAATACCATAGGTGAAGTAGGGATATATTAATGAGTGGTATAGGGTAAGGAGTGTCATTTGGAGTACATAGTACCATATCTTGAATACCTACTGATTTGGAAATTTTCTGGATGTGGGAATGAAATTTAAGATTACAGTCAACAAGGTGAATACCTAGAAATTTATTCTCAGTGTGTTTTGTAATGGGGAACCATTTATCGATATATGTACAGTCATACCGTGTTACGATGTCATCTTATGTTATTTTCGAGTAACGACATTTATAACGTAAAAAATTGATTGCGGTACATGTTTGCTTCGTGTAACGACATTCACTGACGTGTCCGCGTGGTGCCCAGGGGGCTGAGCGCGCACTCCAGGAGCGTCAGTGTGCTATTGTTTACAAGCGAGAGCGACCACTCCACCCACACCCACGCATTCATACCAGTATATTGTCATTATTCCACTGTTTTTAGTGCTTGCAACTGCTAACAAGCTACCATGGGTCCAAGGAAAGATCCTAGTGGTAAGCCTGTGGCAAAGAGGAACAGAAATATGTACGATAGAACTGAAGGAGATAATAGAAAATATGAAAGTGGAGTGCGTATCAGTGAGCTGGCCAGGGCTGTATGGTAAACCCTTTTCTACCATCGCTACCATTGTGGCCAAGAAATTTAACGTAAAATCATGAAGCTGTTGTTGCAAAAAGGTTCATCTGTGATCACAAAACACAGACCACAAGTGCTGAAGATGTGGAAAGGTTGTTGTTATTAGATCAACGAGAGCAGTTAGCAGGGAGATACTGTTTCTCGAGGCAATAATATGAAAAAGCAAGGCAGTCGCATGATGATCTCTGCTAAGAAAATGCCTCAACGAAAGTGCTGAAGTGCATGATCTTAAAGCCAGCAGAGGCTGGTTTCACAAATTTAAGAATCGAAGTGGCATACATAGTGTTGTGAGGCATGGTGAGGCAGCCAGTTCTGAAAAAAATTGCGGCTGAAAAATATGTGCTGAATTCCAGGAGTACATAGAGGCTGAACAATTCCTCCCAACAAGTGTTTAATTGTGATGAAACAGGCCTGTTTTGGAAGAAAATGCCCAACAGGACCTACATTACTCAGGAGGAAAAGGCACAGCCAGGACATAATTTTCCATGAAAGACAGGTTAACTTTGATGCTTTGTCTAATGCAGTGGTGATTGCAAAGTAAGTTTTACTAGTGTATCTTTTGAAAAATCCCGAGTGTTTGGCAGATGGGGTTTCAGCAAGTCTAACTTGTGTGTGTGAAGTTAACAAAAGGCATGGGTCAAAAGGACATTTTCTTAGATTGGTTCAATGGCGTGTTTGGCCCCATGTGAAGAAATATCTATTGACAATAATTTGCCACTTAAGGCCTCCTGAAAAGGGACAATGCTCTTGTCATCCTCCACACTTGGTAGAGAAAATTGTGGAGGAGTTTAAATTCATCAAAGTGAAGTTCTTGCCCTTAATACCACTCCTCTCCTCCAGCCCATGGACCAGCAGGTCATTTCCAACTTTAAAATCTCTACACCAAAGCAATGTTTCAAAAGTGCTTTGATGTGACCACAGACATGAATATAACCTAAGAGAATTTTGGAAAACATTTCATATGCTGCATTGTGTAAACCTTATAGGTAAGGCTTGGGAGGAGTGACTACCAGGACTTTGAACTCTGCCTAGAGAAAATTGTGGCCAGACTGTGTCCTAGAGAGGGATTTGAAGGTTTTGGGGCTGAGCCCAGAACCTGAGCCTGAGCCTGAGCCTGTGGGAAGAAATTGTGGAACTGGGCAAGTCTATGGGGTTAGAGGTGAGTGGTGAGGATGTGGAACAGTTGGTGGAGGAGCACAAGGAAGAGCTAACCACTGAAGATCTGCAAGAGCTTCAACAGCAACTGGAACAAGAGACCAGTGGTCAGGACAATGGTTCAGAGGAGGAGGAGGAGGTGGAACAGAGATGGAAGAAATTGCCCGCTGCCCCACATATCCATCACAGCCTGGTTGATCTGGCACGGGTGAAGATACTTGTCCAGTTTCCTCTTGAAGGCTTCTACACTTGTTCCATCCGTGTTTCGATATCTTCTGGTAAAATGTTGAATTGTCTGGGACCCCGGATGTTAACAGTCATCCCTCCGCTGTATCTCTGTTTTCTGTATTTCAGTTTTCGCAGTTTTTCAGGAGAATTGACCTCTGTTTTCGGTGATTCCCTCCATTTTCCTGCTTGGTCCGGAACCCTGTCCAGTGCCCGAGTGCACACTAAAGCTCGCAAGCCCGCCTCCCACGCACATTCTCAGGCAGTGTAGCATTGTTTCTGGTTGAGTGAACATTATCCTGCGAGTTCATACAAAACATTTCTTAACAATCCATTGTTTTTGGCCCTTGATTATTGTGTGTGACTGCTAAATAAGCCACCACGGCCCAAAGATAGCTCCAGTGTCAGTCCTTTGGTAAAGAAAGTGAGGAACACCATAGAATTAAAGAAAGAAATCGTAGCAAAGTGGTGAGAGGCAGTGGTGGTGAGAGGCAGTGGTGGTGAGGCAGTGGTGATGAGGCAGTGGTGATGGGAGGCAGTGGTGATGAGGAGGCAGAGGTGGTGAGAGGCAGAGGTGGTGAGAGGCAGTGGTGATGAGAGGCAGTGGTGATGAGAGGCAGTGGTGAGAGGCAATGGTGGTGAGAGGCAGTGGTGGTGAGGAGGCAGTGGTGGTGAGAGGCAGTGGTGATGAGAGGCAGTGGTGCTTGTTTGTTGGTTGAGGCAGTGTTAGAGGCAGTGGTGATGAAAGGCAGTGGTGGTAGAGGCAGTCTTAATGTAGAGGAGAGGTGAGTAAACAAGATTAAATGAATAAACGAGAGAGAATGAGAGTGTAGAAGTTTCGGTAGTTTTGTCAACAAACCAGTTGTTGTTGTTGTTGTTGCTGCTGCTGCTGTTTTGTTACCAGCCAGCCTGGACAGGAATGATTCCTGTTCACAAACCCTTGAAGCGACTGGAAAGAAGCGGTGGTAGAGGCGGTGATGAGAGGCAGTGGTGGTGAATAGCAGTGGTGGTGAGAGGCAGGTGGTGAGAGGCAGTGGTGGTGAGAGGCAGTGGTGGTGAGGGCAGTGGTAGTGAGAGGCAGTGGTAGTGAGAGGCAGTGGTGGTGGGAGGCAGGGTGGTGGTGAGAGGCAGTGGTGGTAGAGGCAGTGGTGGTGAGAGGCAGTGGTGGTGGACAGTGGTGATGAGAGGCAGTGGTGGTGAGAGGCAGTGTTGATGAGAGGCAGTGTTGATGAGGAGGCAGTGGTGGTGAGAGGCAGTGGTGGTGGGGGCAGTGGTGGTAAAAGGCAGTCTTAATGTAGAGTGAGAGGTGAGTAAACAAGATTAAATGAATAAACGAGAGAAATGAGAGTGTAGAAGTTTCGGTAGTTTTGTCAACAAACCAGTTGTTGTTGTTGTTGCTGCTGCTGTGTTGTATTACAGCCAGCCTGGACAGGAATGATTCCTGTTCACCTTGAGGACTGGAAATAAGTGATCTAATGCAGTTAGCATTACAAACTCCGTTTTCTCTTATACTAATGCGTCTGAAGGAGGAAAGAATAGGAAGATGTTTTCATAGCTGGACCGAGTATGCCCGCCACCACATTCGAATGAGACACATATTTTATTCCTTCTGAAATGTATATCACGTTTTATGTTATTTATATTGTTTATTATGTCATATTAGATGGTGTGATAGATAAATAAGCCGTAGAGCTGATATTAGTGTCAAATTGAAGCATTTTGTCCTGCCTCCCAACAATAAACTCTCCTCTCTCCTCCTCTCCATCTTCCATCACCAACAAGAGTCGCCAATATAAGTGTGTGATGTTAAATGTTCATTTATACATGTTATTAGTGCTATATTTATTTGTTATTCTTTTCTGTATGTAAATCTATATTTAATCTCTAAAAAGTATTTTTGTTAATACTCCTGGGTGTCTTAAACGGATTAATTGAATTTACATTATTTCTTATGGGAAAATGGCTTCAGTTTTCGTTGATTTCAGTTTTAGTTTGATCCTCTGGAACGGATTACAAAAAACGGAGGGACCACTGTACAGTGCCCTCGTTGTCCCCACCGCACCCCTGCTCCTCACTGAGAATGGGTCTGCGCCCTCAGGTGCGCAGTATGAAAAAATCGGGGACGCCTGGGACTGCATGGTAGCACAGTTAGTTTCAGCTCCATCTTGGGTCAACATCATGGCACATCCCGTGATTCACTCACACCTCGTCGTATTAACACACTACTATTCTCGGAAAGTGATAGAGAATGCGAGCTTAGTGGATTAGACAGTGATATAGCCACTAATAATCAAGGAATTAGTGAAACTATTGATGACAACCCAGATGACCCTCAGCCCATCACCCTGGGGTGGGCCCGTGTGGACAGTGTGGCCATACCAGACCCTCAGCCCAGCACTTCTGGGGTGGCCAGTGTGACAGTGTGGCCATACCAGACCCTCAGCCGAGCACCTCTGGTGTTGCTAGTGTTACTACCCAAAGGC
>WNWK01013075.1:27865-56829 GCA_009830355.1 Cherax destructor | reverse complement strand
AGTTAATTAAGAATCAAGGTCTCGACCCTGAAAGGGTTAATGTAGGTTGAGAAGTGAGTAAGCGAGATAAAAACAAATAAACAAGAGAGAGAGAGAGTAAGATAGAACCGCAGAGTACTTATGTAAACAAACCATCTAGTTATGGTTGATACACGTTCATACACACCTTATTGCATACAAGTTGTCTCCACAGTGGTACAATAGAATAAATAAAGACCAACACTTCTATTTTCATGTAATTTTTAGAAGGAATGATGACAAATTATTATCATTATTATTATTATTATTATTATTATTATTACAAATAATTACAAGTACAGTGGACCCCGAGTAACGTAAAAACTTCATTCCAGAAGCCTGCTCAAGTGCCATTACCGAAGTCTATTTCAGACCCCCAAAAATACACTTCCACAAGCACTTACAATATTATACTTACATAATTGTACGATTTCTGGGGTGTTCGTTACTCGGGGGTCCACTGTACGGTGGACCCCCAAGTTTTGGTCATAATTCATTCCAGAAGGCTGCTCAAGTGCCATTACCGGATGAATTTACTCCCTTAAGGAATAATGTCAGTAGGTTAGTCATTTCAGACCCTCAAAATACACTTACAAAAGCACTTACAATATTACACTTACTTAATTGTACAATTATGTAAGTATAATATTGTAAGTGCATTTGTAAGTGTATTTTGGGGGTCTGAAATGGACTAACCTACTTGACATTATTCCTTAAGGGAGTAAATTCCGGTAATGGCACTTGAGCAGCCTTCTGGAATGAATTATGACCGAAACTCGGGGGTCCACTGTACTTGTAATTATTTGTAATAATAATAATAATAATAATAATAATTAAAGCTCCCCAGAGTGATAAAATACATATACAGTCCATTCATTAATTACCTTAAAATATTTGTAGTCTTAATGTAGGGTGAGAGGTGAGTTTTATTAGTATGAAGTCAGGTTTGGGAAGTATGGGAAGCCAGCCAGGGCTGCCCTTCCCTCCCCACCCACACGTAATGTAAACAAACCAGGCGAATGTGTCTGGTTTTCATCACTTTACATTGTGTACAAGTTGTCTCCACGTTGATACAGTAGAATAAATAATGAGAAACACTCCCATTCTCATGTAACACCATTTTTAGAAAAAATGACGCCCTGAGTGAAGGCATACGAAAGGAATAATTTTCTAGTTACCCCCAGTAATATTATAGTGTACACATTTCTCTGATGTTGGACTACAAGTCGCCTGGCTACCACATCTCATATTTATGTTAATTTATTCTACTGTGGGGTGTATTTAGATGGATTAAACAAAATGTCTATATTAACGTGTGTAAGTTTACTTAGGTACAGGTACACAAGTATAATTATCAGTTATAATAATAATATAGGAATGTAGTCTGCCTGGGCTACATACCTACACCTACCTACATGTGGCCCAGAGCCATATTATTACCATCGACATACCATGTTCACTGAGTTTAATCGTTTCTATCAACTACCTTTAGATGCCATCATAAACAAAGGGAGAAGTAAGGAATAATTCATGCCAAGAATTGTACACAAAAGTGTTATGCATTAAGGGGAGTGACGTAATGTTTTCCCTCCGCCCGGCTACCACACCTCCATATTATATAAATATAAAATGTTTATATGCTATGTAATGTGTTTCTTATATAATTTTGAAGAAAATATCATAGATGGATTAATGAAAATGTCTATATTAACGTAAAATAAGACATTTAATATGCCCAAGAGTGATTATTATTAGTACAGTGGTACCTCGGTTAACGATGGTCCCCAAACTCGCCCTTTTATGTAAGTTTATTTTTTTAAATGCTTTTGTAAGTGTATTTTTGGGGGTCTAAAAGGACTAGTCTATTTTACATTATTCCTTATGGGGATAAATTCGTTTGGGAATGGCACTTGAACAGCATTCTGGAACGAAAAAATATCGTTAACAGAGGTACCACTGTATTACGTAATGTTTTTTCTCCGCCCGGCAACCAGACCTCCATAGCATATTAACAGTATGTTTATATGCTATATAACGTGTTTCTTATATATGTAATTTGGAAGAAAATATCATATATGGATTAATGAAAATGTCTATATTAACGTAAAATAAGACATTTAACCCTTTGGGGGTCGGTGCCGTACTAGTACGTTTTACAAGCAGGGGTTGGTGCCGTACTAGTACGCCCAAATTCTAGCGGCCTCAATTTAAGCAGAAAACGTCTGGTAGGCATACATATGAAAGAATGGGTCTGTGTGGTCAGTGTGCGCAGTATAAAAAAAATCCTGCAGTACACACTGCATAATGAAAGAAAAAAACTCTGACCGTTTTTTTTTATTAAAACACTGACTTTGCAGTCGATTTTCGTATGGTATATATTGATGTATTTTCATTTTCTTGGTCTCATTTGATAGAATGGAAGATATATTACAGAAATAGAGATGATTTTGATTGGTATGACAAAGTCAAGTACAGTGGTACCCCAACTTACGATGTTATCATCTTACGTTATTTTCGATAACCGATATTTATAACGTAAGAAATTTGACTGTGACTTACGATGTTTGCTTCGTCTAACGACATTCGTACCGGACGTGTCCGCTTGGCACCCAGATGAGCGCGCACTCCAGGGAGCGTCAGTGCTATTGTTTACAAGCGAGAGCGACCACCCACCCACACCCACGCATTCATACCAGTATATTGTCATTATTCCACTGTTTTTAGTGCTTGAAACTGCTAAATAAGCTACCATGGGTCCAAGGAAAGCTCCTAGTGGTAAGCCTGTGGCAAAGAGGAACAGAAATATATGTACGATAGAACTGAAGAAGGAGATAATAGAAAAATATGAAAGTGGAGTGCGTATCAGTGAGCTGGCCAGGCTCTATGGTAAACCCTTTTCTACCATCGCTACCATTGTGGCCAAGAAAAATTCAAGTAAAATCAAGGAAGCTGTTGTTGCAAAAGGTTCATGTGTGATCACAAAACACAGACCACAAGTGCTGGAAAATGTGGAAAGGTTGTTGTTGGTGTGGGTCAACGAGAAACAGTTAGCAGGAGATACTGTTTCGGAGGCAATAATATGTGAAAAGCAAGGCAGTTGCATGATGATCTCCTTAAGAAAATGCCTGCAACGAGTGATGAAGTGAGCGATTAAAGCCAGCAGAGGCTGGTTTTACAAATTTAAGAATCAAGTGGCATACATAGTGTTGTGAGGCATGGTGAGGCAGCCAGTTGTGACAAAAGTGCGGCTGAAAAATATGTGCCTGAATTCCAGGAGTACCTAGAGGCTGAACAATTCCTCCCCAACAAGTGTTTAATTGTGATGAAACAGGCCTGTTTTGGAAGAAAATGCCCAACAGGACCTACATTACTCAGGAGGAAAAGGCACAGCCAGGACATAAGCCTATGAAAGACAGGCTAACTTTGATGCTTTGTGCCAATGCCAGTGGTGATTGCAAAGTGAAGCCTTTACTGGTGTATCTTTTTGAAAATCCCCGAGTGTTTGGCAGATGCGGTGTCAGCAAGTCTAACTTGTGTGTGATGTGGAGGTCTAACAAAAAGGCATGGGTCACAAAGGACATTTTCTTAGATTGGCCCCAGTGTGAAGAAATATCTATTGGACAATAATTTGCCACTTAAGTGCCTCCTGATAATGGACAATGCTCCTTGTCATCCTCCAAACTTGGTAGAGAAAATTGTGGAGGAGTTTAAATTCATCAAAGTGAAGTTCTTGCCCCCTAATACCACTCCTCTCCTCCAGCCCATGGACCAGCAGGTCATTTCCAACTTTAAAAAACTCTACACCAAAGCAATGTTTCAAAAGTGCTTTGATGTGACCACAGACATGAATATAACCCTAAGAGAATTTTGGAAAAAACATTTCCATATGCTGCATTGTGTACACCTTATAGGTAAGGCTTGGGAGGAAGTGACTACCAGGACTTTGAACTCTGCCTGGAGAAAATTGTGGCCAGACTGTGTCCTAGAGAGGGATTTTGAAGGTTTTGGGGCTGAGCCTCAGAACCCTGAGCATGAGCCTGAGCCTGAGCCTGTTGTGGAAGAAATTGTGGAATTGGGCAAGTCTTTGGGGTTAGAGGTGAGTGGTGAGGATGTGGAACAGTTGGTGGAGGAGCACAAGGAAGAGCTAACCACTGAAGATCTGCAAGAGCTTCAACAGCAACTGGAACAAGAGACCAGTGGTCAGGACAATGGTTCAGAGGAGGAGGAGGAGGTGGAACAAAAATGGAAGAATGTGCCTTCTTCAAGGATTAGGGAGATCTGTGCCAAATGGAGTGATGTGCAAGCATTTATGGATGAATATCACCCTAACCATGCTGTTGCAGGCCGTGCTGGCAACCTGTACAATGACACAGTGGTGTGTCATTTCAGGGATGTGTTAAAGAATCGCCAGACACAGAGCTCCCTGGACAAATTTGTTGTTAGAAAGAGGTCCAGTGACTCTCAAGCTGGTCCTAGTGGCATTCAAAGAAAAGGGAAGTAACCCCAGAAAAGGACTTGGTACCTGCAGTGTTAATGGAAGGGATTCCCCTTCCAAACACTAGCATACTACTCCACCTTCTCCCCTCCTCCCGTCCTCCACACATCAACAACTCTTCAATAAATGTAAGTGACATGTTATTGTTCAATATTTACATGTGTATTTAGGTATTCTTTATTAAATTCTTTATTATTTAATGTCAAAAAGTTCTAAAAAATATTTTATTTAACTACTTTTGGAAGTCTTGGACGGATTAAATTTATTTCCATTATTTCTTATGGGGAAAATTGATTCGTGTAACGATTGTTTCGCCTTAAAATATGCCCTCTCTGACGGATTAATATCGTAAGTCGGGGTACCACTGTACCTTGAAATTGAGCTCAAAGTAGCGAAAATGTTCGATTTTTGACGATGTTCAAGAGTAAACAAATCACACCATGCCTCCAATACACATCAACTGGCGAGTCTTATATTCATGCACAAGTGCTCTGATATTATTTGTACCATTTTTACAATGATGCAGTTGTATACATAACAGTAAATCTTCTATTTTTTGTGAGAATAAAAATTCAAAATGAAAAGCAAAAGTAATGTAAGAGGGGCCTGGAGACGTGACTAATGAACAGAGAACATGTTATTTTAGTGCCAGGAATGTCTGCCTTGTTTATTCTGGACCCTATTTTGAAATTGGCATCGTTTGAAATTTGTGTGAAATTGGAAAATTGCCATTTTCTGACCACTATTTTGGGTAGATGAAATTGGTAAATAGGCAGGTTCTTGTACTCAATCGATAGAAAAAATGGAGTTCTATCGAAATAGCTATAGTTTTAGGAGACTGAAACATTGGAATTTTTCGAAAATAGGGCTCAAAGTGGGCAAAATCGCTGATGCGTAAGTGTCATGGCTACCGCTAACTTCGCGAAAGCATAATTCCGTTAGTTTTCGATCAAATTTCATAATTTTGGTGGCGTTATGATCGGAAAAAGATTCTCTATCATTTCATAAGAAAAAATTAATTTTTTTTTTCCAAAAATTTTTCGACCCCAGGAACACTTTCCTGAGAAGGCCTGTCGACCCCCAAAGGGTTAATGTGCCCAAGAGTGATTATTATTAGTACAGTGGACCCCCGGAAATCGGACATAATTCGTTCCAGAATGCTGTTCTAGTGCCGTTGCCAAACGAATTTGTTCCCATAAGGACAAATGTAAATTAGATTAGTCCGTTTCAGACCTCCAAAAATACACAAAAGCATTTACAAAAATACACTTACATAATTGTTCGAGTTGGGAGCAGTACGATTTCCAGTGGTCCACTGTATTATGTAATGTTTTCCCTCCGCCCGGCAACCACACCTCCATAGCATATGGAGAATGTAAACAAACCGGGTGGTGCACGCCGTATTTGAAAGACCGCTCGCCGTATAGAAAGTTTTTGGTCATAATTTGAACTCGCTGTATTAACGGAACGCCGTAAGGCGAAACGCCGAAAAGTGGGGCCCCACTGTACATAGATTGTCATACATAGCAGCATGTGTGGAGAACCTAGGATAACCCAAAAAAGTCAGACAGACTTATTTCCATTAGGGTCCCTGTACCATATGGTATAAAGTACGATATGGTACAGTATACCATATGGTGCCATTGTATCATATGGTACCATTGTACCATATGGTACCATAGCATTCCTCTTCAGATCTACTCAGTGTTAGAACTATAACTTGGGAAGAGAAGAGTCAGAATTCACTGGGGAGTGAGAGCTTCCTTGCCGCCAGGCATGATGAACAAAGCGTAGTATTGAGATGGCGTTCCCACAGTGCAATGCGGGTGCCCTGATTTTTTTGTTTACTGCGCACATTGACCACGCAGACCCATTCTTTTAGATGTAGACCTACCAGCCTTCTCGCTCTAAATTTGAAGCCGCTAGAATTTTGGCGTAGATCTACAGCTTGGACCCTGGCTTCAAAGCCGTAGATCTACGGGACGGACCCTGAAAGGGTTAATAGCTATAGGCCATGTGCATACTGTATGCTACGGCATAGTAAAGTGCACAATTATTAATGTTGTGTGTGTGTGTGTGTGTGTGTAAAATGAGTGTAAAAGTGGGTTTATTTGACGATGCTGAAAATCTATATAAAATTTTATCATGTTTTGGAAGACATTTTGGTTCTTGATATTTCACTTCTATCCTTACTTAACACATGGTTTACATATTGTACATATACTTCACAAAAGAATGAGGACATCAGGAATTGGTGAGGGTTTTTTTTCTTTTCCTGGTATCTTTGGACAAACAAACTGTCACATGGCCTATGGCACCAATCAGGCTAAACTTTCGGTGTTCCACTTTATCTGCATTGAATAATTACTCATTAATTTTGTTGGCTTAAAACTACTTTCATCACAATTTTATTTTTCCAGCCTGCACCAGGCCCATACGACCATAGTGTAGATGATCGTGAACATACAGTGGATCAATGGAAGGAACTTATCTACAAGGAAGTAATGGACTATGAGCTGGTTTATAATTCTCCAGGTGGTGCTGGGGCTGGTGCACGTGGACCAGCTACCACTCATGCCCATGCCCCACCTGCTGCCACCAATGCAACTGCAGATGGGGACCAAGACCAACATCGCCCCAATCATAGATAGGGCTGCCCTCAACCGTCTTAGCAGTCCCTCCGCCCCATGCCTGCCCTCCCAGCTCTCTCCTTTGTTGCACATAATTCACATATGCTACTGGCAGGAGACTGGTACCCGTCAAGAGTTTGCAAAGGTGGTTAGCTCGCCATTACTTAACATGAATATGAAAATATGATGGATTTTTTGTTCAGAAACAGAATGTATGGGCCAGTATTTCTCAGTAGTTTGCTGTTTGATTGAGGTCAATTAACAGCTATGTGCATCATTTCTTAGGAGTAACTGTCACTTCTTGTGACTGGGCACTGCAGGTTTATACTTCAAGCAACTGTACAGTAGCTGAAAATCTTGTGCAGTTATGTGACATCTCTGATATCCCTCTTGTGCTTCTTGGCTGAAGCACATCATTCTGTGTAGTCCACATCATCTTCTGTGTCCATTTTGTGTTGTGTCAGTGTGTGTGTGAGAGTGAATGCATCAGATGTTTGAAAATACCATTCAAACCATCATGATAGACAAAAAATATGCAAATTAGGTACTGTAAGCTGTAGATAATTTCCTGCTTTATATCTCATCAACATCAGAGAGAACCTGTGTACTTCAGTGTTACCATACTTACAAATAAGATTAGTTTGCAAAATGCAGTTTATTGGGTACCTTGTACCAAATAAACTAATGCAAGAAGTCATCAGTCTTGCTCAGCTTGTCAATATTGCCCTATAATTTCATGGTTAAATATTTCCTAAAAAGTTTGCAGAACATGTGCAGGGAAAAAAGTGTTGCAAAAGCTTTCATTTAGAAAGCTTTGCTTATGGCTGCTAAATAAAAAATAAAAGTAAGGCATATCAAATAATGACTGTGTGATGGTTGCTTATTTACAACAAGAACTGTAAAACTTCTTTTTACTGGAAAGTTATGTGAGGAGATATGTGTTGGACTTGTGTTAATTCAAGACATCAATGAAATATTTTATCTATTAATGTGATAAAAAGTTCATTTTTGGTTTTAACCCCTTTTTAGCATACCAGTTCTTCCATGGGTCTCATAAGCAAGCAATCTACAAATGTACAGTTGTCTCAATTTATATTTCCTGTACAGATGAAACTCTGTTGTTTTTTGTGAAATGAATTGTATGGTAAAAGGCAACTGGAGATTGTTTGCAGTCTTTTAGCATCCATTTTACCATTTCATATTTAGGCAGAACATGACGTCCCAAACTCTGCCAAGAATATGCAGAGTCTCTCGCCTCTCTCTTCACACCATAGTATCATACCATGTAGGGTTTTGAGATGGATGAGAACGGCCAGTAAGGGACAAAACTCTAGGTGAATTCACTAGTTATTTTTAATTCTGTTGATTCTAGCTTCAGTATCAAGTAAAACTTCTTTTCTAACTTGATATTAAGTTGGTTATTTTAAAAGCAGTATCCTTGTTAAAATATCTACAAGTTTTGTTATTTCTAGTGATAAGTAGCCCAGAGTTATATCTCTTACTGGAATGGCTCAAGTCCGTCCACCACTCAGCTTGCAGAGGTGACATTTGACCTACAGGTACAGGGATGGCTCAACTCAGATTTTTTTCATTCAGTAAGCCAGGTGCCGAAAAAATTGTTGGTTTAATTAATGCTTCAGGACAATCTCGGTCAGGAAGCGAGCTTAATTTGTTAATATAATTTATCTCAAAAGGAGCTTCATGACTGATTTAAGATATTTAAAGCAACACAATCCGTTGGTAAAACTATTTTCATTCAGCTAAAGTTATCAAAGTTATTTTAGGTATCTTGTTTCTCCCTTTTAAATTTTCTCCAGAGCCTTCCCAGCACCTTACTGTGGTTAAATGTTGCAGCACCTCACACGTCCCCCCCCTCCCCCATCATGAAAACGCTTAAAAAGAGTCCAACAAGTCCTTTATAGCATGAGTTTTCTGGAAGTACTGTACCCTTATCTTGCTTATACTTTATGCTATTTGAGATTTGGTTACATTGTGTAGGTCTTCAGTAATTTTTTAAGTATTATACCTATTTTTTGTGGTGAACTGGTACTATTTGGTAAAATGACTATTGACATTTTTCCTTCTAGAACATCCAATTTGCAGTTCTTAAATTTTATAGATAAATTTCACCTCATGAAACTTATATTCTATATAGCTCAGGGAGTGTTAAATTTATTTTATACTATAAAAGATAAATTGCATGTTTTGGGATAATTTCTTGATAAACTTCTGCTTCACACTGATGATTTTTTGTGATACACAAGCATAATTTTTTCTAGTCGAATGTGTAATACAAACCTACAAATTAAACAGCATGGTTGTCTTTTGATGTCTTTTAAAACTATAAATATAATTACAATTCAAAGTGTAATATACTTTATAAACTATTTTAATACAGAGTATCCTCTACTAAAACTTGTGTTGCCATAATGAAGGCAACCATTATACCTAAAAAAGTAAAAATAATGGCATGCCATTATCGTTCATATTGCTTTCCTCTAATCATTCCCCATAGCAATAAACAATTGTATGTATGGGTGTTATGTAGTATTCATGCAGTGGGATATGCAAAGATATTTCTAGATCTGTTTAGATTACCATACAGCTAGCATCAACACTAACACTTCTCTGAGTAAAAGTAGTGATACCAAGATTTAGAATTTGTCAGCAGCTATAACTAAGATTCTGGCACTTCATATACATGTTGCTGATTAACATCAAGGTTTAGTAAATTTTTTTTTTTTTTTTTTTTACAAGTTTAGACTGACTATCCCCCTGCCCCCACTTCCCCAGTAAAAGTTTCCAATTTCCATCACTTGCCTAATTCTTGACTACTTTCTTTTATATTAGAAAGTGATACATAAAGCTATATTGTCTAGGTTTACTGTAGTTTTAATGTGTTATAAAGAGGTGCGTGCATTCCATTTGTATGTAGAACAGCATTGTTGGTTTATAATTTCCTTATGCTAGTTGTATTTTGAATGCAACCTGAAAGTTTAAATTATGAGTTTTGTATAATGCTTCATTAGTTGCAATATATTTATATATTACAATGAAAGCAATTTCACTTGTATATGAAGACTGCCCTTTAATTGGTTTTTTTAATACTATAATGTTTGTGTATTGTACAATAAACAGTTTGATAGTACAGGTTATCTTATGTTGCTCCCTGAGCTTTTTAAGTTCATTGATGATTTTTGAAAATTACCTTTAATATGAAGTTTGTTATTAAATATATATTTGTATATATATATATATATTATATACATGTATATCTTAGGTTTTGCAGGTTAATTATTTTTTAACAAATTTGGGATGTCACCATCTTAAACAATATCATATTCAGGATTCCATAACTAGCAGGTTATGGTAATGTGGATGTGAAACACACTTGGATTGTAATCTTCATTGATGGAGAATATACAATCATGCTTATCTTTTAGGTTATTTTTTGATTGTTGACAATTTCAACAAATGTATGTAACAGCATATCTTTGGAAAAATATGAAATAGTAATTTGTGGGAGAGAGAAAGGATGGGGTGGCCGTTGCCAGTCATCAGTGCTCACCAGGTAACATCACTTGCTGTTAAGGTTGTTGTACTCCACTTTTATCCTTTCCGTGGAGTGCAGGCTTCAAGAGATTCTTTATAGGGCAATTTCATTCAAGTGATGTTATAGTGTGAGTGCTTGAAGATTGAATAGTTTGTGACTGTTTTCAAAGTCTTTCAAATTCTAAATGAAAGTAATATGAATGTTTTAGACAATGTGATGTGGTTTGAATTCATATAATGCAGCATTTGTCAGAAAAATGGAGTAAAATATCTTTTCCAGAACATGAAATGGATTCAAACTTACTTCCTTTGTACATTCCAGGTTATGTTTGTTGAAAATTCATGTGCAGGCCACTGGTAGAAGTTTCTTTTGTATGTTAAGTCTGGAGGCCACCCCACCTGTAGATGCTAATGCAGCTAGCCCTGAGGCACTGGGATACATCATTTAGAATATAAATGCATTGTATGCTAGCTCACCTAGGCTTTAGTATAGGTTCACTAGTATAACATTTAGTGACATTGTACAAAACAAGTGCTCTGTATAGGCACTAAATATTTATTCCATCACCCAGGGTTGGTTGGATCTTTGTTGGACTCACTATTGTTTTTGTTAAAAAGAATCTGTTTCAATTCTTCAAACATTTACAAGGGTGCATGCATGGGGATGTAAAAATAAAATAAGGGAGGGTAGATATTCATGCTATGGGTGTGGAATTGGCCACTGTAATGGCAGGCATAACAATGTCTGTCCAAATGATGTTTCTTTAGTGCTCAAGAGAGGATGAATAAACACTGTATATTTCTTGTAGAAATTTGGAATATGCAGTGTTTCCAGATGATCCCATTTAAGTGTTAACATTGGCCACCACTTGTTACCCACCTCCACCCACAGCTCTCATGCTCTTCAATGTGTGTATGTACGAGAGCATGTGTACATTGTGTGTGTGCATGCATGCCAGATACACATGTGAATGTTTATGCATGAGGTGCACTTGATTGTATGACTGGCCACTGTACAGAGTAGTTGGTATTATACTACTGAGGAAGATACTGATTGGTGTTAAGTTTTATGTCTGTTGACCTGACTTTCCCTATGGATATAACCCAGTTTGAATGAGGAAGAATCCTCACTGCTAGAGAAAATATTACAGTATTTCATGGTGTTACAGAACAGTAGTTGCTAAGGCAGTTGTCTTCATCCAATAATCCTGCAGCCTATGAGCAATAGTAGTTGTCCAGTATCTAACTGTTGCTAAGACGGCCCCCCATAACCTGGCAGTAACCCATATCTTAAACCTGGTCCAGATAAGACATGCAAATCCTGGCAATGGGCTATCCATGGGAAAAAGCAGTTCTACCTGCTACACCTGTTTAACTCTCAACATTTGTGCTTAGTCAGGACAAATCATCATAACCTTTTGTATATAAAGCAACCCCAGTAGTGCAAACAAAAATAAAATTACCAAGTTATTTTATTTTTTATTGTCTGAAAACTATTCTAATACAAAAAAAAATACATCTTCAAAATAAAATAAAATATTGCATCAATACTTGTTTGTAGATAAGTGGTTTTACTAAACACTAGGCTTCTGATAAATCATGCAGCATACTGCGAATTGAGCGCAGACCCTCCACGTTCTTCGCCTGTAAAAATAACAGTATAAGAAGAATGTACACTGAATAGACTACATCATTAAGGCATAGTTGAAAAAAACACCTCAATCAACCACAAGGATATCAATATATTTCAACACAAGATCAATGATGGAAATTCAATTATTAATATACAGGTATTCAAGGGTAAGCACTAAACCTGTAGCCCACTGATGCTGGGTCACCTCAGTAAGGTTAGGGATGAGTGTCTGGGAGTGCCACTCTCCCTACAGGATTATCTAAGAACCCAGCATCTGTAGTCACAATGGTGAGGATATTTTGCTTTTCATTGAAATTTGTTGACATTATGGAACATAGAAAATACTTTGAGTATTTTTCCTTGCTGTTATTTATGGAATGAGAAAACTGGTCACACCAGTAGAAGAGTTGATAATGATAGTTTAAATGAAGAAACAGAATACAGTGGACCTCCGAGTTTCGAACGCCTCCCAACTCTACCAATTATGTAAGTTTATTATTGTAAGTGCTTTTGTAAGCGTATTTTTGGGGGTCTGAAATGGACTAATCTAATTTACATTATTCCTTATGGGAATAAATTCGTTCTGTAACAGCACTTGAACAGTATTCTGGAACGAAGAAAGTTCGAAACTCGGGGGTCTACTGTATATTTACAGCACTTAACATAATGGTTCTAGTGCTCTGTAAATAAAACTAAACCTGTTGGGGTCAAAGTGCTTAGGGAATGGGAGGGGATTACATCTGATCCAAGGCACCCCCCTCTTAAGATGATAATATCTATTTCTACATGTACAAGGTATACAGGCCTATTTCAAAATAGGGTCCAGAATAAACAATGCAGACATTCCTGGCACTAAAATAAAATTTTCCCTCTTATATTACTCTTGCTTTCTATTTTCAATTTTTATTCACACAAAAAATAGAAGATTTACTGTTATGCAGACTACTGCATTATTGTAAAAATTGTATAAATAATGTCAACCCATTCGTGACTGCATATTAGAATGGCTAGTTGGACACTTATTGGACAGTGACGTCATTTGTTTACTCAATTTATGATTGTAATATAAACCTATGTACACGAGCAAAGAAATAAAATTGTATTGTATTGTATTAAACATCAGAAAAAGTCTAACATTTCCGCTAATTTGAGCTCAATTTCAAGGTCCTTTTCATCGTGAAACCAATCAAATCATCTCTATTTCTGTAATATGTCTTCCATTCTTTCAAACGAGACCAAGAAAACGAGAATGTACAACCATAAATAATATACAAAAATACTCCTCAAAGTCGGCATTTTAATCCAAAAACACGGCCGGAGTTTATTTTTCTCATTATGCACTGCATGCTGCAAGATTTTTTTTTATACTGTGCACACAGACCCATTCTCTCATATGTGGGCCTACCAGCTTTCTCCCACTTGATTTGAAGCCGCTAGAATTTTGGTGTATTAATATGTCAAAAACACTGGCTCGTAAGTAGTATTTATATGACACTGACAGTCAAAGGGTTAAAAGTTCCTCAAAATATTCCTGCCATCTACCCAATACCTCCAGCTCCCCATCTCCTAACTCCCCTACTATTTTTAACCCACAAATCCACTTGTTCCTTAGGCTTTAACTTGTTTATCTCACTCCAAAAATTTTTCTTCTTCTCTGCAAAATTTCTTAACAATGCCTCTCCCACTATTGTTTGTTCTCCTTTTGCATTCTCTCACCACTCTCACCTTTCTTTTATTCTCCATATACTCTGCCCTTCTTATATCACTTCTGCTTTGTAAAAACCTCTCAAGCTACTTGTTTCTCTTTTATTGCACCCTTTACCTCATCATTCCACCAGTCACTCCTTTTTCCTCCTGCACCCACCCTCCTATAGCCACAAACTTCTGCCCCACATTCTAATACTGCATTTTTTAAACTATCCCATCCCTCTTCAACCCCCCCCCCCCATTAACTATAATTGCACTAGCCCACCTTTCTACCAATAGTTGCTTATATATCACCCTAACTTCCTCCTCCCTTAGTTTATAGACTTTCACCTCTCTCTCACTGTTGCCATTTTCATTTTGCCCCATCTACCTCTTACTGTAACTGCAGCTCAACTAGATAATGATCCAATATATCTGTTGCCCTTCTATAAACATGTAAATCCTGAAGCCTACCCATCAACCTTTGCACAAATAATTATGCACAAATAATTAATTAACATCCTTTTAACTTGATTTTTATGGCCTTAGTTAACCACGTACATGTAGGGAAAAAAGGGGGAATAGTAGTTAACATATACTTACGTATTTTTCCGATGAGCTTAAATCTTTTCTATTTGATAAATAAATAAATTCTTTTATTTGATCAATAACCATTTCATATCCTTGTTTTATGATAGTGTTTTCTTCTTGAATCTTAATCACCCATGGACACCAGTGACGATGTTCTTCCAGGGGATGAAAATGCCGTTTCTCTTCAAGCTGTTGAAAAAAAAAGGAAAAAGGTTGGAATAAAAATATGAAAAGAGCAAAGTGTGAAATAAGCAAATGTATTAAAGATAGATCACTTATAAACTTACAACAATAGTCACTCAATTTTTTTTTCCAATGAACTGGCTGTATTCCACCAAGGCAGAGTGACCTAAAAAGAAAAACAAAAGTTTTTCTTTTTAAATTAGTAATTTATAGAGAAGGGGTTACTAGCCCCTTGCTTCCAGCATTTTAGTCGCTTTTTACGACACACATGGCTTACAGAGGAAGGATTCTTTTTCACTTCCCCATGGAGATGAAAGGAAATAAGAAAAAGAACTATTAAGAAAACAAAAGAAAACTCAGATGGGTGTGTGTACATGCATGTGTAGTGTGATCTAAGTGTAAGTAGAAGTAACAAGATACAGTGGTACCTCGACTTACGATGTTATCATCTTACGTTATTTTCGATAACCGATATTTATAACGTAAGAAATTTGACTGTGACTTACGATGTTTGCTTCGTCTAACGACATTCGTACCGGACGTGTCCGCTTGGCGCCCAGCTGAGCGCGCACTCCAGGGAACGTCAGTGTGCTATTGTTTACAAGTGAGAGCGACCACCCACGCATTCATACCAGTATATTGTCATTATTCCACTGTTTTTAGTGCTTGCAACTGCTAAATAAGCCACCATGGGCCCCAAGAAAGCTCCTAGTGCCAAGCCTGTGGTAAAGAATGTGCAGGGAGTGTAGCAGGGATGCAGGGAGTGTAGCAGGATGCAGGGAGTGAGCAGGGATGCAGGGAGTGTAGCAGGGATGCAGGAGTGTAGCAGGGATGCAGGGAGTGTAGCAGGGATGCAGGGAGTGTAGCAGGGATGCAGGAGTGAGCAGGATGCAGGAGTGTAGCAGGGATGCAAGTGTAGCAGGATGCAGGGAGTGTAGCAGGATGCAGGGAGTGTAGCAGGGATGCAGGGAGTGAGCAGGGATGCAGGGAGTGTAGCAGGATGCAGGGAGTGTAGCAGGGATGCAGGGAGTGTAGCAGGGATGCAGGGAGGTAGCAGGGATGCAGGGAGTGTAGCAGGGATGCAGGGAGTGTAGCAGGATGCAGGGAGTGTAGCAGGGATGCAGGGAGTGTAGCAGGGATGCAGGGAGTGTAGCAGGGATGCAGGGAGTGTAGCAGGATGCAGGGAGTGTAGCAGGGATGCAGGGAGTGTAGCAGGGATGCAGGGAGTGTAGCAGGGATGCAGGGAGTGTAGCAGGGATGCAGGAGTGTAGCAGGATGCAGGGAGTGTAGCAGGATGCAGGGAGTGTAGCAGGATGCAGGGAGTGTAGCAAGGGATGCAGGGAGTGTAGCAGGATGCAGGGAGTGTAGCAGGGATGCAGGGAGTGTAGCAGGATGCAGGGAGTGTAGCAGGGATGCAGGGAGTGTAGCAGGATGCAGGGAGTGTAGCAGGATGCAGGAGGTAGAGGATGCAGGAGTGTAGCAGGATGCAGGGAGTGTAGCAAGGATGCAGGGAGTGTAGCAGGATGCAGGAGTGTAGCAAGGATGCAGGGAGTGTAGCAAGGATGCAGGGAGTGAGCAAGGATGCAGGAGGTGCAAGGATGCAGGGAGTGTAGCAGGATGCAGGAGTGAGCAAGGATGCAGGAGGAGCAAGGATGCAGGAGTGTGAGGATGCAGGAGTGTAGCAGTGCAGGAGGAGGGATGCAGGAGTATGCATGCAGGGAGTGTAGCATTCATGCAGGGAGTGTAGCATTCATGCAGGAGTGTAGCATTCATGCAGGGAGTGTAGCATTCATGCAGGGAGTGTAGCATTCATGCAGGAGAGCATTCATGCAGGAGTTAACATTCTCAAAGAAAAAAAGGCCAGTAACCCCAGAAAAGAACTTGGTACCTGCAGTGTTAATGGAAAGGATTCCCTTCCAAACACTAGCATACTACTCCACCTTCTCCCTCCTCCCGTCCTCCACACATCAACAACTCTTCAATAAATGTAAGTGACATGTTATTGTTCAATATTTACATGTGTATTTAGGTATTCTTTATTAAATTCTTTATTATTTAATGTCAAAAAGTTCTAAAAAATATTTTATTTAACTACTTTTGGAAGTCTTGGACGGATTAAATTTATTTCCATTATTTCTTATGGGGAAAATTGATTCGAGTAACGATTGTTTCGCCTTAAGATATGCCCTCTCTGACGGATTAATATCGTAAGTCGAGGTACCACTGTATTTGCTGTTTGGAGGGACATTTGAAATGTCATATCTACAAGCCTCTGGCAAGACAGTGATAGTGTGAATGATGGTGAAAGTTTCTTTTTTGGGTCACCCTGCCTCAGTGGGAGATGGCCAGTGTTAAAAAAAAATATTTTTCAGTCCTGTAGAAGTTTAAATTATGAACCTGTGAGCAGAAGCCAGGTAGGTACCAGACTATATACTGGAGCTACCAATGCATCAAATCAAAAGATACGTAAAATTCTAAATGGATATAAAAAATTACTTGAGATTCATCAATACTATAAGCTTTTCCCTACCATGCAAATCTTTAGTAAAAGAAAATTTCTACCTTTCTTTGCACAGCTAAATATACATTTTGAAAGGAAATCAAAATTTATAACCTATTATACAAAAATCTTGTATGTAAAATGTCAAAAATGTTAAGAGGCAACAATTATTGTTGCCTCTTTCCTACTATTTTTGTATGACTTGAGGTAGTGAGAATCTTTTCTAATTAATTAAACTTTTTTTGAACATGAAAGAAAATAGTCACAGTTTGCCAATGACTACCTGTTACTAGTGGATATCAGAAATATTAAGTTATCAAGAAGGATGTAGACTGTTTCCAGAAAGTGCCTGATCAGTTAGGTTCTGATGTATATATGAACCTGTGGGCTGCTAGCACTAGCAACCTGGTGGGCCAGGCAGTCAAGAGAAAAGCCTGATGCTGCTACTATTACTTTTGATGCTGCTACTATTACTTCTGATGCTGGTGCTACTACTACTACTGCTGCTGCTGGGGTGCGGATACCAGCAGAGCCCTGGCCAAGGTGCGGATACCAGCAGAGCCCTGGCCAAGGTGCGGATACCAGCAGAGCCCTGGCCAAGGTGCGGATACCAGCAGAGCCCTGGCCAAGGTGCGGATACCAGCAGAGCCCTGGCCAAGGTGCGGATACCAGCAGAGCCCTGGCCAAGGTGCGGATACCAGCAGAGCCCTGGCCAAGGTGCGGATACCAGCAGAGCCCTGGCCAAGGTGCGGATACCAGCAGAGCCCTGGCCAAGGTGCGGATACCAGCAGAGCCCTGGCCAAGGTGCGGATACCAGCAGAGCCCTGGCCAAGGTGCGGATACCAGCAGAGCCCTGGCCAAGGTGCGGATACCAGCAGAGCCCTGGCCAAGGTGCGGATACCAGCAGAGCCCTGGCCAAGGTGCGGATACCAGCAGAGCCCTGGCCAAGGTGCGGATACCAGCAGAGCCCTGGCCAAGGTGCGGATACCAGCAGAGCCCTGGCCAAGGTGCGGATACCAGCAGAGCCCTGGCCAAGGTGCGGATACCAGCAGAGCCCTGGCCAAGGTGCGGATACCAGCAGAGCCCTGGCCAAGGTGCGGATACCAGCAGAGCCCTGGCCAAGGTGCGGATACCAGCAGAGCCCTGGCCAAGGTGCGGATACCAGCAGAGCCCTGGCCAAGGTGCGGATACCAGCAGAGCCCTGGCCAAGGTGCGGATACCAGCAGAGCCCTGGCCAAGGTGCGGATACCAGCAGAGCCCTGGCCAAGGTGCGGATACCAGCAGAGCCCTGGCCAAGGTGCGGATACCAGCAGAGCCCTGGCCAAGGTGCGGATACCAGCAGAGCCCTGGCCAAGGTGCGGATACCAGCAGAGCCCTGGCCAAGGTGCGGATACCAGCAGAGCCCTGGCCAAGGTGCGGATACCAGCAGAGCCCTGGCCAAGGTGCGGATACCAGCAGAGCCCTGGCCAAGGTGCGGATACCAGCAGAGCCCTGGCCAAGGTGCGGATACCAGCAGAGCCCTGGCCAAGGTGCGGATACCAGCAGAGCCCTGGCCAAGGTGCGGATACCAGCAGAGCCCTGGCCAAGGTGCGGATACCAGCAGAGCCCTGGCCAAGGTGCGGATACCAGCAGAGCCCTGGCCAAGGTGCGGATACCAGCAGAGCCCTGGCCAAGGTGCGGATACCAGCAGAGCCCTGGCCAAGGTGCGGATACCAGCAGAGCCCTGGCCAAGGTGCGGATACCAGCAGAGCCCTGGCTAATGTGCGGATACCAGCAGAGTCCTGGCTAATGTGCGGATACCAGCAGAGTCCTGGCTAATGTGCGGATACCAGCAGAGTCCTGGCTAATATGTGGATACCAGCAGAGTCCTGGCTAATGTGCGGATACCAGCACCATTCTGGCTAATGTGTGGATACCAGCAGAGTCCTGGCTAATGTGCGGATACAAGCACAATTCTGGCTAATGTGTGGATACCAGCAGAGTCCTGGCTAATGTATATAAACTGGCATTTTTAATGCATGAAACTGCTTTTAACATATACAGTGGACCCCCGGATTACGTCATTATTTCGTTCCAGAATGCTGTTCAAGTGCCATTACCAAACGAATTTGTTCCCATAAGGAATAATGTAAATTAGATTAGTCCTTTTAGACCCCCAAAAATACACTTACATAATTGTTCGAGTTTAGAGCATAACGTAAACCTGGGGTCCACTGTACATATTTACAGTATAATAATTTGAATTGCTGTGGATTGTCAAGGTATGTTCAACCTGTATTTTCATCTAAGAAGCTTAGATACCACATACAGACAATCCACAATAAAAAGAACAATCAGCTTTTTTTTTTCAACAGACCGGCCATATCCCACCGAGGCAGGGTGACCTAAAAAGTAAAACAAAAGTTTATCTTTTTAAATTTAGTAATGTATACAGGAGCAGGGGTTACTAGCCCCTTGATCCCAGAATTTTAGTCGCCTCTTACGACACATGGCTTATGGAGGAAGAATTCTGGTCCACTTCCCCATGGAGGTAAGAGGAAATTAACAAGAACTAGTAAGAAAAATAGACAACAACCCAGAGGGGTGTGCATACATATGCTTGTACAATTAGTATGTTTATGTTTTTGCAATTAATTTACAGTGTTTAAAAGCAACACATTTTATTATATATTATGTAAATGATAAATATCCTTAACCCTTTCACTGTCGAGACCCCTTCTCACAAACTTGCTCTCAGTATCGAAGAATTTAAAAAACAAAAAACTTTTTTCTTATGAAATGATAGAGAATATTTTTCCAATGGTAATGACAACAAAAGTACGATATTTGATGGAAAATTTATGTAATTATACTCTCGCAAAGTTAGCGGTCTCGGCGATTGTTACGAAATATGCCCTTGCCCGACATTTTTTATTTGAGAAATATTCCAGTAGGATATTGCTCTTTATTTTTATTATAAATATTAGCATTAATAAATATTTATGTATAGAAATAGGGAAAAAAGGATGGTATCACTAGTTAAAAGACCGGCCGCTAGTTATGCGGCTGGTTGGTCAAAGCTTTTGTCATGTGACCTACCTGACGTTAGTTTACCGCGCACTGGTACAGTCAGTAGGTTCTCACATTCACTACCAAGCAGTCTCTCTCTTGACTACGTTGAGAGAGCTTCTATATTCTGGTAGAAAACATCATAGCAGTGCTTACGCTATGAAGCTTTAGAGGCTTGTACTCAGCCCATATGTGTGTATAAGGAGCAAACTATACTCATTCAGCTTCAGCTTAGTCTACTATATATGCCCGAAACACACTCTTGAGAAAGTAATAATCCCAGTGTATTACGTCTTTGAAAAGACTGTCTTACGTGATACTATATCTGTGTTAATAGAATTTGTGTATTGTAATGTCTTATTTATTTGTATATTTATTAATTATTCAATAAAGCAGAGTATGTTGAGTATATGAAAGTACAGTAATGTCTTGTATTACTTAAATCTTAGAGGAACCCAAACAGTGCATCTTTAGATTATATATATATATTATACCTATCTGAAGATAAGGTATTAATACTTCAATTAAATTAAAATAATTCTCGATGAAGTTTTGATTTCCTGTTGGTATTTATATAAATGATAGAAAAATCAAGGAATGTTAACTCACATAAAGATTACTACAAGTTAGAAAGGAACAACCTTTTCTTACGAGAAACTATTCTCCTCTCATTACTGTCAAAAAATAACGCACTCCTCAAGCTCGCAGTAATAGCGATATGTATGCATCGGCGAGTTTGCCCACTATGAGCCCTATTTTCAGCCAATTCCAATGTTCCAATCGACCAAACTCAGCTATTTCGCAAGAACTCCATTTGTTCTATTGAGTACAAGAAACTGCCCATTTACCGATTTCAATTACCCAATAAAGTGGTCAAAATAGGCAATTTGGCAAATATACAATATTCAAAAGGTGCCAATTTCAAAATAGGGTCCAGAATAAAGAATGCAGACATTCCTGGCACTAAAATAACATCTTCTCTGTTCATTAGTCACGTCTCCAGGCCCCTCTTATATTACTATCTTTCCATTTTGAATTTTTATTCACCAAAAAAAATAGAAGATTTACTGTTATGCAGACTACTGCATTATTGTAATACAGCCTCTCCTCACTTAACGACGGAGATAGGGGCCTAAGACCCCGTCGGTAAACAATTTTGTCGCTAATCGAGGAATCGCCACATACTGACACTTCAAAAGTGTCACCACCCAAAATCAAAACATTCAGTTTTATGTTTGCTGGGAAATTCCTTTCAATCTTTTTATTATTAACGGTACATATTACAACATGAAATAGGTCAATGACTTACTTCCGAGATATTCCAGGAAACTTGTGCATAGCTGATTACTTGGGATTTTTATTTTTGAGGAAATCGCACTTTTTTTCAGTCTTTGCATAGGATAAGGGTGATCATCTATAGTTACCCTTCAGGCACAATGTTTTCTCAGTCACTTTTATTTTTATCCCTCTCCGCCCTTCAATACCTCTCTATATGTCAGTTTTTATTAATTTGGGCGTCTTTATCATGCTTCTATGTTATTTATGTTATGCCTAATATTATTCTGGAATAAATATGATAGGTAGATAACATTTATTGATAGTAATACATAGTATTAGTAGGTTGGTAGACAGCAACCATTCAGGGAGGTACTACTGTCCTACCAAGCGAGTGTAAAAAGGAAACCTGTATTTCTTTTACATGATGGTAGGATTGCTGGTGTCTTTTTTTATGTCTCATAAAAATGCAAGATTTCAGGTACGTCTTGTCACTTCTACTTACACTTAGGTCACACTACACATACATGTATACACGTTTATGTTAACACACTCATCAGAGTTTTTTCTTTGATTTTATCTTAATAGTTCTTGTTCTTATTACTTTTCCTTTCATATCCATGGGGAAGTGGAATAAGAATCTTTCCTCCGTAAGCCATGCGTGTTGTAAAAGTAAACTAAAATGGCGGGAACAATGGGCTAGTAACTCCTTTTCCCGTATAACTTACTTAAAAGAAAAAGAAGAAAACCGTCAAAGTGGGATGTTTGAATGTGCGAGGTTGTTGTGCGAATGATAAGAAAGAGATGATTGTGGATGTTATGAATGAGAAGCTGGATGTCCTGACCTTAAGTGAAACAAAGCTGAAGGGGGTAGGAGAGTTTCAGTGGGGAGAAATAAATGCGATTAGGTCAGGAGTTTCAAACGGAGTTAGAGCTAAAAAAGGAGTAGAAATAATGTTGAAGGATAAGTTATGGCAGGAAAAGAGGGAATATAAATGTATAAATTCAAGGATTATGTGGTGTAAAATAAGGGTTGGATGTGAAAAGTGGGTTATAGTAAGTGTTTATGCACCTGGAGAAGAGAGAAGTGTAGAGAGAGATTTTGGGAAATGTTGAGTGAGTGTGTGGGGAGTTTTGAACCAAGTGAGAGAGTACTTGTGGTTGGGGATCTTAATGCTAAAGTGGGTAAAAATGTTGTGGAGGGAGTAGTAGGTAAATTTGGGGTGTCAGGGGTAAATGAAAATGGGGAGCCTTTAATAGAGCTATGTGTAGAAAGAGGTCTGGTAATAAGTAATACATATTTTATGAAAAAGAAGATAAATAAGTATACAAGGTATGATATAGCACGTAATGAAAGTACAGGGGACCCCCCGAGTTTCGGCCATAATTCGTTCCAGAAGGCTGTTCAAGTGCCATTACCGAACGAATTTGCTCCCTTAAGGAATAATGTAAAGTAGGTTAGCCCATTTCAGACCCCCAAAAATACACTTACAAAAGCAATTACAATAATACACTTACATAATTGTTCGAGTTTTGAGGTGATCGAAACTCGAGGGGTCCACTGTAGTTTGTTAGATTATGTTTTTTATTTTTATTAACACATCGGCCAATTCCCACCAAGGCAGGGTGGCCCGAAAAAGAAAGGATGTACATGTTTATAGACCGGCAACGGATATATTAGATCATTATTTAGTTGTAGCTACAGTTAGAATAAGAGGTAGATGGGACATAAGGAAAATGGCAACAGCAAGTAAGAGAGAAGTGAAAGTGTATAAACTAAGGGAGGAGAAAGTTAGGGTGAGATATAAGCAACTTTTGGCAGAAAGGTGGGTAAATGCAAGTATGAATAGTGGGGGGGGGGGTTGAAGAGGGTTGGGAGTGTTTTAAAAAGGCAGTACAGTGAACCCTCGGATTTCGTTGAAAATTCTTTTCAGAATGCTGTTTGAGTGCTGTTACCAAACGAATTTGTTCCCATAAGGACAAATGTAAATTAGATTAAGTCATTTCAGATCCCCCAAAAGTACATAAGAACAACATAAGAAAGGAGGAACACTGCACCAGGCCTGTTGGCCCATACTAGGCAGGTCCTACACTTACAAAAGCACTTACGAAAATACACTTACATAATTGTTCGAGTTTAGAGGTGCACGAAAACCGAGGGTCCACTGTATTAGAATGTGGGGCAGAAGTTTGTGGGTATAGGAGGGTGGGTGCAGGAGAAAAGAGGAGTGATTGGTGGGATGATGAAGTAAAGGGTGTGATAAAAGAGAAAAAGGTAGCTTATGAGAGGTTTTTACAAAACAGAAGTGTTGTAAGAAGAGCAGAGTATATGGAAAGTAAAAGAAAGGTGAAGAGAGTGGTGAGAGTGCAAAAGGAGAGCAGATGAAAGAGTGGGAGAGGCACTGTCAAGAAATTTTGCAGAAAATAAGAAAAAGTTTTGGAGTGAGATAAACAAGTTAAGAAAGCCTAGGGAACGAATGGATTTGTCTGTTAAAAACAGAGTATGGGAATTAGTAGATGGGGAGCTGGAGGTATTGGGTAGATGGCGGGAATATTTTGAGGAACTTTTAAATGTCGATGAAGAAAGGGAGGTGGTAAATTCATGCACTGGTCAGGGAGGTATAACATCTTCTAGGAGTGAGGAAGAGCAGGATGCGAGTGTGGAGGAGGTGCGTGAGGCATTACGTACATAGAATGAAAGGAGGTAAAGCAGAAGGAACTGACAGAATCATGACAGAAATATTAAAAGCAGGGGGAGATATTAAGTTGGAGTGGTTGGTATTTTTGTTTAATAAATGTATGAAAGAGGGGAAGGTACCTAAGGATTGGCAGAGAGCATGTATAGTTCCTTTATATAAAGGGAAGGATGACAAAAGAGATTGTAAAACTTATAGGGGAATAGGTTTACTGAGTATACCAGGTAAAGTGTATGGTAGGGTTATTATTGAAAGAATTAGAGGTAAGACAGAGGGTAGGATTGCAGATGAGCAAGAAGGTTTCAGAGTGGGTAGTGGATGTGTAGATCAAGTGTTTACATTGCAGCATATATGTGAACAGTATTTAGATAAAGGTAGGGAAGTTTTCATTGCATTTATGGATTTAGAAAAAGCATATGATAGAGTGGATAGGGAAGCAATGTGGCAGATGTTGCAAGTGTATGGAATAGGTAGTAAGTTAATGAATGCTGTAAAGAGTTTTTATGAGGATAGTGAGGCTCAGGTTAGGGTGGGGAGGAGAGAGGGAGATTACTTCCCAGTAAAAGTAGGTCTTTGACAGGGATGTGTGATGTCACCATAGTTGTTTAATATATTTATAGATGGGGTTGTAAAAGAAGTAAATGCTAGGGTGTTAGGGAGAGAAGTGGGATTAAATTATGGGGAATTAAGTACAAAATGGGAGTTGACAGTTACTTTTTGCTGATGATACTGTGCTTATAGGAAATTCTACAGAAAAGTTGCAAAGGTTAGTGGACGAGTTTGGGAGGGTGTGTAAAGGTAGAAAGTTGAAAGTGAACAAAGATAAGAGTAAGGTGATGAGGGTATCAAACCATTTAGATAAAGAAAAATTGGATATCACATTGGAGGGAGTATGGAACAAGTGAAAGTTTTCAGATATTTGGGAGTTGACTTGTGAGCAGATGGGTTTATGAAGGATGAGGTTAACCATAGAATTTATGAAGGAAAAAAGGTGAGTGGTGCGTTGAGGTATCTGTGGAGACAAAAAAACGTTATCTATGGAGGCAAAGAAGGGAATGTATGAAAGTATAGTTGTACCAACACTCTTATATGGGTGTGAAGCTTGGGTTGTAAATGCTGCAGCAAGGAGGAGGCTGGAGGCAGTGGAGATGTCCTGTCTAAGGGCAATGTGTGGTGTAAATATTATGCAGAGAATTCGGAGTGTGGAAATTAGGAGGAGGTGTGGAGTTACTAAAAGTATTAGTGAGAGGGCTGAAGTGGGGTTGTTGAGGTGGTTTGGTCATTTAGAGAGAATGGATCAAAGTAGAATGACTTGGAGAGCGTATAAATCTGTAGGGGAAGGAAGGCGGGGTAGGGGTCGTCCTAGAAAAGGTTGGAGGGAGGGGTAAGGAGGTTTGTGGGCGAGGGCTTGGACTTCCAGCAAGCATGTGTGAGCGTGTTAGATAGGAGTGAATGGAGACGAATGGTTTTTGGGACCTGACGAGCTGTTGGAGTGTGAGCAGGGAAATATTTAGTGAAGGGATTCAGGGAAACCGGTTACTATTGATTTAGCCGGACTTGAGTCCTGGAAATGGAAAGTACAATGCCTGCACTTTAAAGGAGGGGTCTGGGATAGTGACAGTTTGGAGGGACTGTTCTAAAGTGTAGTATCTGAGCGCCTCTGCAAAGACAGTGATTATGAAAGAGTGAGGTGAAAGTGTTGAATGATGAAAGTATTTTCTTTTTGGGGATTTTCTTTCTTTTTGGGTCACCCTGCCTCAGTGGGAGACAGCCAACTGAGAGAGAAAGAAAGAGAAGAAGAAAAGAAAAGAAAGAAAAAAGAGAAAAGAAAGAGAGAAGAAAGAAAGAAGAGAGAGAAGAAAGAGAGAGAAAGAAGAGAGAAAGAAAGAAAGAGAGAAGAAGAAAGAGAAGAAGAGAAAGAGAGAAGAGAAAGAGAAGAGAGAGAAAGAGAGAAGAAAGAGAGAAGAAAGAGAGAGAAGAGAAAGAGAGAGAAGAGAGAGAAGAGAGAGAGAGAAGAGAGAGAAGAGAGAAAGAGAGAAGAGAAAAGAGAGAAAGAGAGAAAAGAGAGAGAGAGAAGAGAGAGAGAGAGAGAGAGGGGGGGGAGAGAAAAAAAAGTATAATTATACAAAATTTTATAGTGGGGTGAAGTGTCATGGGGAATCATGAGTTACTGACACACTGCTCCTTCTCCCTCTGCTGTAGCTCTGCCCACTTTCTAATGATGCCAAATGCTGAATTAAATACGTTTACAGTAGAACTCCAAGTTTCAAACATAATCCGTTCCAGGAGCTTGCCCTAAACTCGAAATGTTCGAAAGTTGAATCAATATTTCCCATAAGAAATAATGGAAATACAATTAATTCGTTCCTACTGTCAGGAGGCATGACAAAATAGTGCTTCACTATGACGCTATTATCAACTCGACAGCTTACTTATCTACCACAATTCATCAAATATGACATAATAAACAATATAAATAACATAAAAACCTGATACACACTCTACAATGAATAAAATATGTATGTCATTACGAATGTGGTGGCGGGGGAGGACGGTGGTGGAGGGCATTCTTCGTTCAGCTATGAAAACATCTTCCCATTCTTTCCTCCTTTAGACGTGTTAGTATAAGAGAAAACAGTGTTTGTAATGCTAACTGCATTAGATCACTTCATAAGAAAACCATAATGTACAAATGAACAGTTGTACATACACCATTTACATACCTTGCAGAAGATAGGCAGAGCGGCTTATGCTGTCAGGAGTTTATTTTGTTTCGTCCTTTTTCTATCACTTAATCGCTACACTCTTAATGCTACACTTTGTCACTGAACTTAACTGTTTTAAACTCCACAACTTGTGGCTGTGCTGGAGTGCAGGAACACATTAAAATCACTAAGAGTGTGTTACAGTAGTCCCTCGACTAACTATCTTAATCCGTTCCAGGAGCTAGGCCTTAACATGAATTGCTCGTAATTCGAAACCTTATTTCCCATAAGAAATAATGTAAATACAATTAATCCGTTCCACCCAAAAATATTCACAAAAAATACATTTTAATTATAGTTCTAGATACACAGAACAACATTATTAACACTATAAATACTACTATATAATACTAAATAATAAAAAACATTAATAAATAACATTTACTTACCTTTATTGAAGAGAGTTGCAGGCATCTGGAAGATAGGGAGGAGGACAGGGGGAGGGTGTTAGTGTTTGGAAGGGGAATCCTCCTCTATAAAGACTTCAGGTAAAAAGTCCTTATCTGGGGTTACTTCTCTTCTTTTTCTTTTAATGCCACTAGGACCAGCTTGAGAGTCACTGGATCCCTGCCTCGAAAAATAACTGTCCAGAGTCCTCTGTTTCTAGGCGACTCTTCAACATTTTTCTGAAGTGGGGCAGGTTCTGTCACTGAATATGTTGCAGATGTGGTTTGCTTCAGCTTGCTCAGGGTGGTGTTTTTCAATAAATGTCTGCACATCAGACCATTTGGAAAAAATTTCCTTAATCTCTGAAGAAGTTACTACCTCAACCTGTCCAGCCTCCTCCTCTGAATCAATTTCCTTAAATGTCGTCTGTTGCTGTTCCTGATGAAGCTCTCTCAGCTCTTCAGTGGTTAGGTCTACCCTGTGCTCCTCAACCAACTCATCCACATCCTCACCACTCAACTCCAACCCCAGGCTGTTCCGCAATGCCACAATATCTTCCACAATAGGCACAGGGTCGTCAGGGTCAGGGCCAGCCTCAAATTCTTCAAAATCAATCTTTTCAACACAATCCGGCAACAATGGTCTCCAAGCAGAGTTCAAAGTCCTGGAAGTCACTCCCTCCCAAGCCTTACCTATAAGGCCTATGCAATGCACGATATTGAAGTGATCTTTCCAGAACTCTCTTAGTGTCAATGCAGAGGCTGAGGTTACATCAAAGCACCTTTGAAACATTGCTTTGGTGTACAGTTTCTTTAAGTTTGCAATGACCTGCTGGTCCATGGGCTGGATGAGAGGAGTGGTGTTAGGAGGCAAGAACTTCACTCTGATGAAATTGAACTCATCAGACAAATAGTCTTCTAAGTTGTGAGAATGAGCAGGAGCATTGTCTATTATTATTATTATAATCAAATAGAAGCGCTAAACCACAGGGGTTATACAGCGCTGCAGGTTATTGTAGGATGCAGGGAGAGGGGGTTGTAAGGGGGAGATGGACGATTAGTAGGGTATGGAGTGCAGCATGACGGTGGATAGTGCAGGGATAGAGGATAGCAAGAGATCGAGGTAGAAGGGACTGAGGGAGGTGCTAGAGGTATAATCTTCAGAGTTTGTGTAGTATATCAGTTTGTCAAAAATTCAACAAGAGAGTCAGGATTAAAGGAGGGTCCATCTGCAAGAAGGGAAGGTAAAGAAAGGGCCACAGAGCGAAGACGTCGTTGGAGGTAAATTCTGCGTGCTCTTTGATAGTGGGGGCAGTCCAGCAGAATATATCGAACAGACACTGGAACCTAACAATGCTCACAGAGAGGGGCAGGGAGCCTCTCCATGAGATACCCGTGAGTAAGACGAGTGTGGCCGATGCGAAGACGGGAGAGTGTAGTCTCCCAACCTCGACATTGGTGACAAGAAGGCCAGAAACCTATAACCGGTTTAATAGAATGAAGTTT
>WNWK01013075.1:11573-27765 GCA_009830355.1 Cherax destructor | reverse complement strand
TTCTCCCCTCCTCCGTCCTCCACACATCAACAACTCTTCAATAAATGTAAGTGACATGTTATTGTACAATATTTGCATGTGTATTTAGTTATTCTTCATTATATTGTGTATGATCAAAAAGCTCAAAAAAATATTTTATTTAACTACTTTTGGAAGTCTTGGACGGATTAAATTTATTTCCATTATTTCTTATGGGGAAAATTGATTCGTTTAACGATTGTTTCGTCTTAAGATATGCCCTCTCTGACGGATTAATATCGTAAGTCGAGGTACCACTGTACTTACTTCCTCTCAGGTTTTACTCAGGAAGACACTAGCGGAATTCCAGAAATAATAAATTATGTAGAACAGGAAGATAATAGACTATGCTCGATTTGGGTAACTAGTGACATAGTCCTCAGACAAATAGAGAAATTAAAACCTAACAAATCCCCAGGCCCTGATGAACTGTTTGCAATAGTTTTAAAGGAATGTAAAGAGGAACTTAGCAAACGTTTGGCAAATCTTTTCAATATATCACTACAAACTGGCATAGTGCCAGACAAGTGGAAAAAGGCAAATGTAATACCTATTTACAAGGCAGGTGACAGGTCCTTAGCTTCGAACTATAGTTGGTAAATTTATGGAGTCAATAATTGCCGAGGCAATTCGTAGCCATCTTGAAACGCATAAATTGATTAACCCTTTGGGGGTCGACAGGCCTTCTCAGGAAAGTGTTCCTGGGGTCGAAAATGTTTTGGAAAAAAAAAAAAAATTTTTTCTTAGGAAATGATAGATAATCTTTTTCTGATCATAACGCCACCAGAATTATGAAATTTGATCGAAAACTATCGGAATTATGCTTTCGCGAAGTTAGCGGTAGCCATGACACTTGCGCATCGGCGATTTCGCCCACTTTGAGCTCTATTTTCGACAAATTCCACTGTTTTAGTCTCCTAAAATTATAGCTATTTCGCTAGAACTCCATTTCTTCTATCGATTGAGTACAAGAAACCGCCTATTTACCAATTTTATCTACCCAAAATAGTGGTCAGAAAATGGCAATTTTTCCAATTTCACACAAATTTCAAACAATGCCAATTTCAAAATAGGGTCCAGAGTAAACAAGACAGACATTCCTGGCACTAAAATAACATGTTCTCTGTTCATTAGTCACGTCTCCAGGCCCCTGTTCCATTACTTTTGCTTTTCATTTTGAATTTTTATTCTCACAAAAAATAGAAGATTTACTGTTATGTATACAACTGCATCATTGTAAAAATGGTATAAATAATATCAGAGCACTTGTGCATGACTATAAGACTCGCCAGTTGATGTGTATTGGAGGCATGGTGTGATTTGTTTACTCTTGAACATCGTCAAAAATCGAACATTTTCGCTACTTTGAGCTCAATTTCAAGATACTTGTCATTGTTATACCAATCAAAATCATCTCTATTTCTGTAATATATCTTCCATTCTATCAAATGAGACCAAAAAACGAGAATACATCAATAAATACCATACGAAAATCGACTGCAAAGTCGTGTTTTAATCAAAAACGGTCAGAGTTTTTCTCTCATTATGCAGTGTGTACTGCAGGTTTTTTTATACTGCGCACACTGACCACACAGACCCATTCTTTCATATGTATGCCTACCAGTCGTTTTCTGCTTAAATTGAGGCCGCTAGAATTTGGGCGTACTAGTACGGCACCAACCCCTGCTCGTAAAACGTACTAGTACGGCACCGACCCCCAAAGGGTTAATGAATCTCAACACGATATTACAAAGGGGCGTTCCTGTCTTACGAATTTACTAACTTTTTTCACTAAGGAGTTTGAGGAGGTAGATCATGGTAATGAATATGATATTGTGTATATGGACTTCAGTAAGGCTTTCGATAAAGTTCCACATCAGAGGCTACTGAGGAAACTTAAGGCACACGGAATAGGAGAAATTTTTTCCTGGGTAGAGGCATGGTTGACAAATAGGCAGCAGAGTTTGCATAAATGGAGAGAAATCAGAATGGGGGCACGTCTCAAGCGGTGTTCCACAGGGGTCAAGTTTTGGGCCCCCTGTTGTTTACAATTTACATAAATGACATAGATGAGGGAATAAATAGTAACATAAGTAAATTTGCTGATGACACTAAAATAGGCTGTCCAATTCATTCAAATGAGGACATTAGAGCACTCCAGGATGATTTGAATAGACTGATGCAGTGGTCGGAGAAGTGGCATATGCAGTTTAATGTAAACAAATGCAAAGTTCTAAATGTTGGGCAGGACAATAACCATGCCACATATAAACTGAATAATGTAGACCTTATTACTTGTGATTGCAAGAAGGATTTAGGAGTTCTGGTTAGTAGTAATCTGTAGCCAAGACAACAGTGCATAAGTGTTTGCAATAAAGCTAACAGAATCCTTGGCTTCATATCAAGAAGTATAAATAATAGAAGTCCTCAGGTTGTTCTTCAACTCTATATATTTTTGGTTAGGCCTCATTTAGATTATGCTGTACAGTTCTGGTCACCGTATTACAGAATGGATATACATAAATGCACTGGAAAACGTACAGAGGAGGATGACAAAGTTAATCCCATGTATCAGAAATCTTCCCTACGAGGATAGACTGAGGGCCCTGAATCTGCACTCTCTAGAAAGGCGTAGAATTAGGGGGGATATGATTGAGGTGTATAAATGGAAAACAGGAATAAATAAAGGGGATGTAAATAGCGTGCTGAAAATATCCAGCCAAGACAGGACTCGCAGCAATGGTTTCAAGTTGGAAAAGTTCAGATTCAGGAAGGATATAGGAAAGCACTGGTTTGGTAATAGAGTTGTGGATGAGTGGAACAAACTCCAGAGTACCGTCATAGATGCTAAGACGTTGTGTAATTTTAAAAATAGGTTAGATAAATACATGAGTGGGTGTGAGTTTGGACCTGACTAGCTTGTACTATCAGGTCAGTTGCCGTACTAATTCCTTAAGTTGTAGTGACCTGACTACCTGGAGACGGTAGCTCCAGGTGGTCGGGTAGATAATTATATGAGTGGGTGCGGTTGGGTGTGAGTTGGTCCTGACTAGTTTGTGCTACTAGGTCAGATGCAATGCTCCTTCCTTAAGTGAATGTAACCTGACCTGGCTGGGTCGGGGCATTGGCTTAAGCCTGTTGGAGACTTGAACCTGCCTCGCATGGGCCAGTAGGCCTGCTGCAGTGTTCCTTCTTTCTTATGTTCTTGTCTCTGCTTGTTTCCTCGTCATTTAGACTGTTGAGTAGAGTATGTGTTCGGTGGTAAGACGAAACATACTTCTCTGGACACTAACTGTTCACAGAGCACAACCTAGACTTAGTGATTTTCGACATTTTACTGAGTTGTGTGTCACATGGACACTGAGAAACGCGGGTCCCAAGCTGTAGCTTCTGACCTAATTCAATCTGGCATCTGCACCGTCGCAGTCGGGGATTTGGTTATGCTGAACTTAGTTTCAGTATTAAGGGAGTTTTGTGACTATTATGGAGGATCTGCTGATGGTCCCCAGGTAGGGTCGTATCTCCTTGTTTCTGATGCTGTGTTGCTGTTGCTTGCTATATTGCTGTTCGGCAAATTGGTCGTATTATTGTTCAAGCAAGCTGTTCTGACAGCCAGTTTGATATAGAAGTTAGCTTATGTGAGGACGTTTAGTCAGTCACTGAGTCGAGTCTTGAGACAACGAGCTACCTGGAGCACACACGTACACACTTGTATATTCTTCTTTCTTTCAACACGTCGGCCGTTTCCCACCGAAGCGGGGTGGCCCAAAAGGAAAAACGAAAGTTTCTCCTTTTACATTTAGTAATATATACAGGAGAAGGGGTTATTAGCACCTTGCTCCCGGCATTTTAGTCGCCTCTTATGACACGCATGGCTTACAGAGGAAGAATTCTGTTCCACTTCCCCGTGGAGAACACTTGTATATATTATTGCTGACATTGTACCAGATGGTACTTAAGAGCCATCAAGATATACGTATGTGCCTTCAGCACAACAATACTGTATTTGAGAGAAGTGTAGGAGCTAACCTCCTAATTAACATCCTAATTAATATCCTGATTATATTTAAATTGATTTACTTTGATACCCTAGATATTTTAACTTTGTTAATAAACATATTAACCCTTTGACTGTCGGAGACCCCTTTCTGAAACTGTCATTTCATGTTGCAAAATATTCGAAAAAAAAAAATGATTTTTTCTTATCAAAATGTTAAGATTATTTTTCTGATTGTTTAAATCCCCCCCCCCCAAAAAAAAATTTTGCGATCAGTACTTACCGAGATATAGAGCGGTTAAGTTGGCCATAAATGAGCCGCGTATGGAAACAGCGGCAAATGCCGCTCACCCGGTAAACTTTGGTTTACTTCCTTTCGTAGGTTTCTTGTTTTTTTTCACTATTTTATTTTTTTACGTAACTTATGTGGCCTGTGAGACCAAAGTAAGGTGTAATGTATATATATATATACACTCATTGTATGCAACACAATAATCGCACAAACATTAGTATCATTATATTGTTTACAAAACTTTTTTACACCAACCAACAATAAAAAATTCTTTTTATTACTATTGTTCTATAATATATATACACATATATATAATGACTGGACACTTTCCATCAACTGCAATTAGCACTTCAAAGCTCCAAGCTGTGTGTGTGTACTTGCCTATTTGTGGTTGCAGGGGTCGAGTCATAGCTCCTGGCCCCGCCTCTTCACTGATTGCTACTAGGTCCTCTCTCTCCCTGCTCCATGAGCTTTATCAAACCTCGTCTTAAAACTATGTATCGTTTCTGCCTCCACTATGTCGCTTTCTAGGCTATTCCACTTTCTGACAACTCTATGACTGAAGAAATACTTCCTAACATCCCTTTGACTCATGGGAGTCTTCAACTTCCAATTGTGACCCCTTGTTTCTGTGTCCCCTCTCTGGAACATCTTGTCTCTGTCCACCCTATCTATTCCTCGCAGTATTTTATATGTCGTTGTCATGTCTCCCCTAACCCTCCTGTCCTCTAGTGTCGTCAGGCCGATTTCCCTTAACCTTTCTTCGTAGGACAATCCCCTTAGCTCTGGGACTAGTCTTGTTGCAAACCTTTGCACTTTCTCTAATTTCTTGACCTGCTTGACCAGGTGTGGGTTCCAAACTGGTGCTGCATACTCCAGTATGGGCCTGACATATATGGTGTACAGAGTCTTGAATGATTCCTTAGTGAGGTATTGGAACGCTATTCTTAGGTTTGCCAGCCGCCCGTATGCTGCAGCAGTTATCTGATTGATGTGTGCCTCAGAAGATGTGCTCAGTATTATACTCACCCCAAGATCTTTTTCCTTGAGTGAGGTTTGCAGTCTTTGGCCACCTAGACTATACTCTGTCTGCGGTCTTCTTTGCCCTTCCCCGATCTTCATGACTTTACATTTGGCAGGGTTAAATTCAAGGAGCCAGTTACTGGACCAGGCTTGTAGCCTGTCCAGGTCTCTTTGTAGTCCTGCCTGATCCTCGACTGATTTAATTCTTCTCAATAACTTCACATCATCTGCAAACAGGGACACTTCTGAGTCTATCCCTTCCGTTATGTCATTCACATACCAAAAACAGTACAGGTCCTAGGACTGACCCTTGTGGAACCCCACTCGTCACAGGTGCCCACTCTGACACCTCGTCACGTACCATGACTCGTTGTTGCCTCCCTGTCAGATATTCTCTGATCCATTGCAGTGCCTTTCCTGTTACGTGTGCCTGATCCTCTAGCTTTTGCATTAACCTCTTGTGAGGAACTGTGTCGAACGCCTTCTTGCAGTCCAAGAAAATGCAGTCTATCCACCCCTCTCTCTCGTGTCTTACTTCTGTTACCTCGTCATAAAACTCCAGTAGGTTTGTGACACAGGATTTTCCTTCCCTGAAACCGTGCTGGTTGTCGCTTATAAGCTTGTGTGTGTGTGTGTGTACTCACCTATTTGTACTCGCCTATCTGTGGTTGCAGGGGTCGAATCATAGCTCCTGGCCCTGCCTGTTCACTGATTGCTACTAGGTCCTCTCTCTCCTTGCTCCATGAGCTTTATCAAACCTTGTCTTAAAACTATGTATGGTTCCTTCCTCCACTACGTAGCTTTCTAGGCTATTCCACTTCCTGACAACTCTATGACTGAAGAAATACTTCCTAACATCCCTTTGACTCATAGGAATCTTCAACTTCAAATTGTGACCCCTTGTTTGTGTCCCCTCTCTGGAACATCTTGTCTCTGTCCACCTTATCTATTCCTCGCAGTATTTTATATGTCGTTGTCATGTCTCCCCTAACCCTCCTGTCCTCTAGTGTCGTCAGCCGATTTCCCTTAACCTTTCTTCGTAGGACAATCCCCTTAGCTCTGCGACAAGTCTTGTTGCAAACCTTTGCACTTTCTCTAATTTCTTGACGTGCTTGACAAGGTGTGGGTTCCAAACTGGTGCTGCATACTCCAGTATGGGCCTGACGTATATGGTGTACAGAGTCTTGAACGATTCCTTAGTGAGGTATTGGAACGCTATTCTTAGGTTTGCCAGCCGCCCGTATGCACCAGCAGTTATCTGATTGATGTGTGCCTCAGGAGACGTGCTCGGTATTAAACTCGCCCCAAGATCTTTTTCCTTGAGTGAGGTTTGCAGTCTTTGGTCACCTAGATTATACTCTGTGTGCGGTCTTCTTTGCCCTTCCCCGATCTTCATGACTTTACACTTGGCAGGGTTAAATTCAAGGAGCCAGTTACTGGACCAGGCTTGTAGCCTGACCAGGTCTCTTTGTAGTCCTGCCTGATCCTCGACTGATTTAATTCTTCTCATTAACTTCACATCATCTGCAAACAGTGACACTTCTGAGTATATCCCTTCCGTTATGTATGTATGTATGTATGTATGTATGTGTTAGTTACCATTTTGTCCTAGGCACATGTCGATTAGACACTAGGCCTGTTGTATGTGTGTGTGTGTGTAACGAAACACTCCGAAATGTGTGTGTGTGTGTGTGTGTGTGTACTCGCCTAATTCTGGTTGCAGGGGTCGAGACTCAGCTCCTAGCCCCGCCTCTTCGCTGTTCGCTACTGGGTCTCTGCTCTCCCTGCTTCATGAGCTTTATCATACCTTGTCTTAAAACTATGTATGGTTCCCGCCTCCACTATATCGTTCGCTAGACTATTCCACTTCCTAACTACTCTATGGCTGAAGAAGTGCTTCCTGACATCCCATTGACTGATCTGAGTCTTCAGCTTCCAGTTGTGTCCCCTTGTTTCTGTGTTCCCTCTCTGGAACATCCTGTCACTATCTAACTTGTCAATTCCCCGCAGTATTTTGTATGTCGTTATCATGTCTCCTCTAACCCTTCTGTCCTTCAGTGTTGTTAGTCCTATTTCCCTCAACCTTTCTTCATAGGGAAGTCCCCCGAGTAGTGGAACTAGCCTTGTCGCAAACCTTTGCACTTTCTCTAATTTCTTGACATGTTTGACCAGGTGTGGGTTCCAGACTGGTGCTGCATACTCTAGTATGGGTCTGACGTACACGGTGTAGTGTCTTGAACGATTCCTTGTTAAGGTAACGGAACGCTAATCTTAGGTTTGCCAGTCGCCCATATGCTGCCGCGGTTATCTGGTTGATGTGTGTTTCCGGAGACGTGCTTGCCGTTATACTCGCCCCAAGGTCTTTCTCCTTTGATGAGATTTGTAGCCTTTGTCCACCTAGCCTGTACTCTGTCAGCGGTCTTCTTTGCCCTTCTCCGATCTTCATGACTTTGCATTTGGTGGGGTTAAATTCGAGAAGCCAGTTGCTAGACCAGATGTCAAGCTTGTCCAGGTCTCTTTGAAGTCCTGCTTGGTCTTCATCCGATGTGATTCTCCTCATTAATTTCACATCATCTGCGAACAAGACACACTTCTGAGTCTATCCGTCCGTCATGTCATTCACATATACCAAGAATAGCACTGGTCCTAGGACTGACCCCTGCGGTACACCGCTCGTCACAGGCGCCCACTGTGATACCTCATTACGCACCATGACCCGTTGTTGCCTCCCTGTCAGATATTCCCTGATCTAGGAGCTTTCTTTGGGCCCATGGTGGCTTATTTAGCAGTCACACACAATAATCAAGGGCAAAAACAATGGATTGTTAAGAAATGTTTAGTATGAACTCGCAGGATAATGTTCATTCAACCAGAAACAATGCTACACTACCTGAGAATGTGCGTGGAAGGCGGGCTTGCAGGCTTTGTATGTGCGCTGGGCACTGGACAGGTTCTGTACCATGAATGAAAACGGAGGGAATCACACGAAAACAGAGGTAAATTTTCCCTGAAAAAACTGCACGAAAACTGAAACACACGAAAACAGAGATACACGAAAACGGAGGGATGACTGTATTTTCTTATAGTATTTATGGTTGTATTCTCTTTTATGGTCTCATTTGATAGAATGGAAAACATACTACAGAAATATAGATGATTTTGATTAGTTTCATGATGAAAACAACCTTGAAATTGAGCTCAAATTAGGGGAAATGTTCGATTTTTGCAAATGTTCAAGAGTAAACAAATCACGCCACACGTCCAATACACATCAATTGGTGAGTCTAATATTCTTTCATAAGTGGACTGATATTATTTATACCATTTTTACAATAATGCAATAGTCTGCATAACGGTAAATCTTCTATTTTTTGTGTAAATCAAAAATCAAAATAGAAAGCAAGAGTAATATAAGAGGGGCCTAAATATGTGACTAATGAACAGATAACATCTTATTTTAGTGCTAGGAATGTCTGCATTGTTTATTCTGGACCCTATTTGAAATTGACAACTTTTTTATTTTGCATGAAATTGTTCAAATTGCCAATTTCTGACCACTTTATTGGGTAGTTGAAATCGGTAAATTGGTGGTTTCTTGTACTCAATCGATAGAACAAATGGAGTACTAAAGAAATAGCTATGAGTTTGATCGACTGGAACAATGGAATTGGCCGAAAATAGGGCTCAAAGTCGGCGAAATTGCCGATGCGTATATATCACCGAGATCACTAACTTTGCGAGAGCGTAACTCCGTAAGTTTTCAATCAAATTTCATACTTTTGGTGTCATTACCATCAGGAAAAGATTCTCGATCATTTCATAAGAAAATATATATATATTCTTTTAAATTTTGCGACAACAGGAGAGCACTCAGGATTAGGGGTTGCGACAGTCAAAGGGTTAAACAAAAATACCAACCACTCCAACACTATATCCCCACCTGCTTTTAACATTTCTGTCACGACCCCGTCAGTTCCAGCTGCTTTACCCCCTTTCATTCTACGTAATGCCTCACGCACCTCCCCCACACTCACCTCCTGCTCTTCTTCACTCCTAAACGATGTTGTACCTCCCTGGCCAGTACATGAAATTACCGCCTCCCTTTTTTCATCGACATTTAAAAGTTCCTCAAAATATTCCCGCCATCTACCCAATACCTCCAGCTCCCCATCTACTAACTCCCCTACTCTGTTTTTAACTGACAAATCCATTCGTTCGCTAGGCTTTCTTACCTTGTTTATCTCACTCCAAAATTTTTTCTTGTTTTCAGCAAAATTTCTTGACAGAGCCTCTCCCATTCTTTCATCTGCTCTTCTTTTGCACTCTCTTCACCTTTCTTTTACTCCATATACAGTCATACCTCAGTTAACGATATTAATCCGTCAGAGAGGGCATATCTTTAACCGAAACAATCGTTAACCGAATCAATTTTCCCCATAAGAAATAATGGAAATAAAATTAATCCGTCCAAGACTTTCAAAAGTAGTAAAATAAAATATTTTTTTAGAACTTTTTGACATTAAATAATACACAATTTAATGAACAATAAATAAATACACATGTAAATATAGTACAATAACATGTCACTTACATTTATTGAAGAGTTGTTGATGTGGAGAATGGGAGGAGGGGAAAGGATGGAGAAGACAGTGTTTGAAGGAACCTTCCATTACCTGCAGTGGCAAGTTTTTTCTGAAGGGTATCCCTTTTTCCATTTTAATGACACTCCGCATGAATGCTACTCCCTTTCATGTGAATGCTAACTGATCTCTTTCCTGTAATGCTACACCCCTGCATATGCACTCCCTGCATGAATGCTACACTCCCTGCATGAATGCTACACTCCTGCATGAATGCTACACTCCCTGCATGAATGCTACACTCCCTGCATGAATGCTACACTCCCTGCATGAATGCTCACTCCCTGCATGAATGCTACACTCCCTGCATGAATGCTACACTCCTATGAATGCTACACTCCCTGCATGAATGCTACACTCCCTGCATGAATGCTACACTCCCTGCATGAATGCTACACTCCCTGCATGAATGCTACACTCCTGCATGAATGCTACACTCCCTGCATGAATGCTACACTCCTGCATGAATGCTACACTCCCTGCATGAATGCTACACTCCCTGCATGAATGCTACACTCCCTGCATGAATGCTACCAACTCCTGCATGAATGCTACACTCCCTGCATGAATGCTACACTCCCTGCATGAATGCTACACTCCCTGCATGAATGCTACACTCCCTGCATGAATGCTACACTCCCTGCATGAATGCTACACTCCCTGCATGAATGCTACACTCCCTGCATGAATGCTACACTCCCTGCATGAATGCTACACTCCCTGCATGAATGCTACACTCCCTGCATGAATGCTACACTCCTGCATAATGCTACACTCCCTGCATGAATGCTACACTCCTGCATGAATGCTACACCCTGCATGATGCTCACTCCTGCATGAATGCTACACTCCCTGCATGAATGCTACACTCCCTGCATGAATGCTACACTCCCTGCATGAATGCTACACTCCCTGCATGAATGCTACACTCCATGAATGCTACACTCCTGCATGAATGCTACACTCCTGCATGAATGCTACACTCCCTGCATGAATGCTCACTCCCTGCATGAATGCTACACTCCTGCATGAATGCTACACTCCCTGCATGAATGCTACACTCCCTGCATGAATGCTACACTCCCTGCATGAATGCTACACTCCTGCATGAATGCTACACTCCCTGCATGAATGCTACACTCCCTGCATGAATGCTACACTCCTGCATGAATGCTACACTCCTGCATGATGCTCACTCCCATGAATGCTACACTCCCTGCATGAATGCTACACTCCCTGCATGAATGCTACACTCCCTGCATGAATGCTACACTCCCTGCATGAATGCTACACTCCCTGCATGAATGCTACACTCCTGCATGAATGCTACACTCCTGCATGAATGCTACACTCCCTGCATGAATGCTACACTCCTGCATGAATGCTACACTCCCTGCATGAATGCTACACTCCTGCATGAATGCTACACTCCCTGCATGAATGCTACACTCCCTGCATGAATGCTACACTCCCTGCATGAATGCTACACTCCCTGCATGAATGCTACACTCCTGCATGAATGCTACACTCCCTGCATGAATGCTACACTCCCTGCATGAATGCTACACTCCCTGCATGAATGCTACACTCCTGCATGAATGCTACACTCCCTGCATGAATGCTACACTCCCTGCATGAATGCTACACTCCCTGCATGAATGCTACACTCCCTGCATGAATGCTACACTCCCTGCATGAATGCTACACTCCCTGCATGAATGCTACACTCCCTGCATGAATGCTACACTCCTGCATGAATGCTACACTCCCTGCATGAATGCTACACTCCTGCATGAATGCTACACTCCCTGCATGAATGCTACACTCCTGCATGAATGCTACACTCCTGCATGAATGCTACACTCCCTGCATGAATGCTACACTCCCTGCATGAATGCTACACTCCTGCATGAATGCTACACTCCCTGCATGAATGCTACACTCCCTGCATGAATGCTACACTCCCTGCATGAATGCTACACTCCCTGCATTAATGCTACACTCTTTATCAGAGGGCTGGCACTAGGAGCTTTCTTTGGACCCATGGTAGCATATTTAGCAGTTGCAAGCACTAAAAACAGTGGAATAATGACAATATACTGGTATGAATGCATGGGTGTGGGTGGGTGGTCGCTCTCGCTTGTAAACAATAGCCTACTGACGCTCCTTGGAGTGCACGCTCAGCTGGGCGCCACACGGACACGTCTTGTACGAATGTCGTTAACCGAAGCAAACATCGTTAACCGCAATCATTTTTTTACGTCATAAATATCGTTAACCGAAAATATCGTTAACTGACAGCATCGTTAACCGAGGTATGACTGTACTCTGCTCTTCTATTAACACTTCTGTTTTGTAAAAACCTCTCATAAGCTACCTTTTTCTCTTTTATCACACCCTTTACTTCTTCATTCCACCACTCACTCTTCTTTCCTAGTGCACCCACCCTCCTATAGCCACAAACTTCTGCCCCACATTCTAATACTGCATTTTTAAAACTATCCCAACTCTCTTCAACCCCCCACTACTCATACTTGCTCTAGCCCACCTTTCTGCCAATAGTTGCTTATATCTCACCCTAACTTCCTCCTCCCTTAGTTTATACACTTTTACCTCTCTCTTACTTGCTGTTGCCATTTTCTTTTTGTCCCATCTACCTTTTACTCTAACTGTAGCTACAATTAAATAATGATCAGATATATCCGTTGCCCCTCTATAAACGTGTACATCCTGAAACAACTAGCATTATAGAAGCTAAATCCTCGGGTAGCTTCAAAAATTAGTTTGAGCAAACATATATGGGGCAGATACAATAAAAAACTCAAAAGATATAGTAAACAAAATAGCTGTGAAGTGCTCCACAACTTAATGTATGCATGACAAGTTTTTTTTGAAGTCTTAATACTTAATACAAACAGGCTGACTGACAAACAGTTTTGTGAGACGTAATGAGAATATTTTGTTACACCTCTCAAATAAAAGAGCCACGGCATGAATGCAAGATAACACCAAATGTTAATGAAATGGAGGTATTCAAGCTCAGAGATACACCCATACCTTTTTTATTTGTGAGGATGGTGATGATCCAATAATCAATGGAGAAGATTCCTCTTGACTGCCTTCTACTGCTTCATTAATGTCACTGCCATCATTTCCACTTGTTCTCTGTCTTTTTTTTCTTTTATTAAGATTGCCAAGTTCTTCCTCTCTGCTGAAGCCTTCTTCATTTCCCTGTTCAATAATACGCTTTCCTCTCAAACATTTACTCCACTTCGAGGCAAGTCTAGCATTATCATTATCATCAACATGATTCTCATCATGATTATCATCACTGGTAGTTTTCTTTAAAAAAAAATTTTCTTCTGCTACTTCTTCAGTTTGTGTGTAAGATGACGGGTGTTCCACTAGACCAGGCTCAGTCTCACGTGATGCTGCTGCTTTACCAGCTGTCAACTCATCAGCTCTGGTAAGAACACTCCACAGGCCCACTAACCTTCTGCAAATTCTGCACCTGAAAAAATTAAACCACATACAATGCAATACAATTTTTATTTCTTCATGTGGCATAAATATAATGTAGTTTACATGTAATAAAACATTGGTAGGCACAAAAGAAAACCACTAATTATGCAATATATTTCAGGCAAACTAATCATAAAGCTTAAATGTTACTTAAGAACTAGACAGACTATTAAGTAGCACTTCTTATGCAATTAATCCTTTAACTGTCCAAACGTAGATCTACGTTCTTACAACTAGTGCTCCAAATGTAGATCGTTTTATTTTTCGTGCCTCCAAATTTGGGACGATTGGCCTGAGATGCCTGGTCAGTATAGAATGGGTCTAAACACTTGGTGTGCACAGTATTAAAAAAATCTGGGACCACTTAGTACCTTGAGGCAGCACCAGATCAATTGAGCACCAGCTAGAGCAAAGAACGTGGCAAACACCAGGGATTCACTGATATCATGTCGTATTAACACTCCCCTTTTAAGAGGAAAGCGATGTTGACTCCTAGTTTAGTGGCTTTGAGATGGAAGTGGCCACAAGTGGTCGAGGAAATATAAAAAACCTCGATAATAACCCATGTGCAACATCCTTTCAATTTTGATACCACTGGTAGTGCCATCCTGCCAATATGTCCTATAACCTATAGTACCTTAAATAAAGAGAACCAATTCTGGAACATGTAATACAGTGGACCCCCGGTTTTCGTAATTTATTCGTTCCAGAATGCTGTTCAAGTGCCATTATCAAACGAATTTATTCCCATAAGGAATAATGTAAATTAGACTAGTCCTTTTAGACACCCAAAAATACACTTACAAAAGCTCTTACAAAAATACACTTACATAATTGTTTGAGTTTGGAGCATAACACACACCAGGGTCCACTGTACATGTTTGGCTGGCCGGGTGGCTGATTGACTTTGGCTGTCTCTCCGTCTGTAGTAGTTCAGTAGTAGTAGTTGTATCTTACCAACCGTTAGAGAGTCACAAGCCTTCCATGTGATCATTGACCGTTACTAGTCTTTATGCTGACCTAGCAATGTCATAGGTCACCCTTTAAATGCCATGAGCGTCCTCGCTCACTAGCGTCAGTTCAAGACAGGATAGCAGAGAGTAGACAGGTAAGGCGAGAAGGTTCTGAGTGATCTCCCATATTTTATCACTAATATATAAGTTACCAACCAAGCTGCGTTTGTGTTTATAACCAAATCCATCATCAAGAACTCACATGACAAATTGGTGGCACCGTTGTGGGCATGGTTTAGGGTACATTTACGCAGGTCGAGTGAGTGCCGGCGGCGTCCCTCAAGCCAGCCCGCCGTTACACCCACCCCCACCCGGCGTCGCCAGCTTGCAAAGCCAGTTTGTACAGCAGTCTCTCAAGCTGCTGTAGTCAACCTGGCTTAGTGTGTTAATTGCTAACCTTCGAGGAGTTCATCCAGGTTTTGCACTTAAGCCAGTTTATGGGAGAGAGCCTCAGTTATTCACCCAGCCTGCCTCAGCCAATCATCCAGCCTGTCTCTTCAGTCATCCAACCTGCTCCTTCATGCTGTGTGCATAGTAACAAGCATTCAAGTCAGCCAGTCTCGAGGGTTTAAGCCAGCTGCTTCTTCAGCCAAGCCAGTTCCTCTTTGAAGTATTGTCTCCAATATCGCTTTGTGCTATCAGTTGAACACTGGTAAGAGTGGTATTTACCATCTCTGTGGTATTTGTTGGTTTTTAAGCCAGCCCGACTTAAAATCAAGTGCCTAGTGGTGTTGATTGTGTCAGCCAGCCAGGGTGAGCACAGCCAGTCAGGCTGTCCTCCCTCTCCCTCCACCAACCCCCACCCACCACCACTCAATATATATATATATATATATATATTATATATATATATATTATATATATATATATTATATATATATATATATATATATATATATATATTATATATATATATTATATATATATATATATATATTATATATATATATTATATATATACAGTGGTACTCGACTTACGATATTTTTTCATTCCAGAATGCTGTTCAAGTGCCATTACCAAACGAATTTATCTCCTTAAGAAATAATGTAAAATAGACTAGTCTGTTTAGACCCCTAAAAGTACACTTACAAAAGCATTTAAAAAAAAAAACTTACATAAAAGGTGTGTTTGGGGACCATCAGTCGAGGTACCACTGTATATATATATATATATATATATATATATATATATATATATATTATATATATATATATTATATATATATATATATATATATATATATAATATATATATATATATATATATATATATATATATATATATATATATATATTATATATATATATATATATATATATATATATATATATATATTATATATATATATATATATATTATATATATATATATATATATTATATATATATATATATATATTATATATATATATATATATATATTATATATATATATATATATTAAATATATATATATATATATATATATATATATAATATATATATATATATATATATATATATATATATATTATATATATATATATATATATATTATATATATATATATATATATATATATATATATATATATATATTATATATAATATATATATATATTATATATATATATATATATTATATATATATATATATATATATATTATATATATATATATATATATTATATATATATATATATATATTA
>WNWK01013075.1:0-11473 GCA_009830355.1 Cherax destructor | reverse complement strand
TCCAGCAGCAGCTTTTGAAAATTGACCACTGTCTGAAAATCTCCCAACTCCTGCCCCAAACATCTTACTACTATAGAATTGATGAAGAAAAGGGAGGGTGCATTGGGTATCTGTGGAGGAAAAGGGAATGTATAAGGATAGTGGTACCAACACTCTTATATGGGTGTAAGCATAGGTTGTAAATGCTGCAGCGAGAAGGAGGCTGGAGGCAGTGGAGATGTCATGTCTAAGGGCAATGTGTGTTAAATATTATGCAGAGAATTTGATGTGGAAATTAGGAGGTGGTGTGGAGTTAAAAATTAATGAGGCTGAAGAGTGGCTGTTGAGATGGTCTGGTCATTTAAGAGAATGGAACAAAGTAAAATTTTGACGGGAGTATAAATCTGTTGGGGAAGGAAGGTGGGGAAAGGTCTCCAGAAAGGTTGGAGGGAGGGAAAGGAAGTTTTGTGGGCGGGGGCTTGGACTTCCAGCAAACGTGGTGGCGTGATGGAGTGAATGGAGACGAATGGTTTTTGGGACCTGACGAGCTGTTGGAGTGTGAGCAGGGTATTATTTTGTAAGGGATTCAAGGAAACCGGTTGAGAGGGAGTCCTGGAAATGGGAAGCAATGCCTGCACTTTAAAGGAGAGGTTTTGGGATACAGTTGGGAAAAAAAACGTCAACTGTCATATCTGAGGCCTCTGCAAAGACAGTGATTATGTATGAGTGATGGTGAAAGTGTTAATGATGATTAAAGATTTTCTTTCTTTTTGGTCACCCTGCCTCGGGGAAAACGGCCAAAGTTTTAAAAAAAAATAATAATAAATTTTACATAAATACTGTTCAAAAATGCATGTGGTCAATTTTTTAAAATTTTTTAAAAAAGATTTTATGGAAAATTTAAGAGATATAAAAAAAAAAAAAAAAATGTTTCAGGATGCTAAACTGAAATGTCCATCTTAGGATGTGTTTAATACAGTCTTATTACTCTAAAAAAAAAAGGAATCATTTGAAAAATTTATGCCATTTTCAGTTGACTATACTGAATTATTTGAGAAAGAATAAATTGAAGAAATTTGGTGTAGATTCACCAAAAATTTTTTTTTTTAAACCCCTTTCAGAGTCAGGCCGTGTATCACAACTTTAAGCCAGTGTCAGTCGTGAGTACAATGCCATGAGCTCAGCTCACTCAGATAAGCTTTGAGCATAAATTTGGGTAGATATGAGATAATGGGTCTTGTGGTAAGTGGACACATATAAAACCTACACACACAGTGCATAATGAGAAAATCGACCGTGTTTTTGGTTTAAACAGCATTTGGGTGCATTTCCTGTTTTTATTGTTGTATTCTTGGTTTCATTTGACAATGAGCTCAAAGAGGAAATGTTAAATTTTTAGGATTCCAGAGTAACAAATGACATCACTTATCCAAAAATGTTTCAATTGGCAAATCTAACATGCATTTAGAATGACTGACATTATTTATACAATTAGTATGACAATAATGCAGTAGTCTGCATAACAGTATATTTGTATGAATAAAAATTAAAATGGAAAGCAAGTGAAAAAAAGGGCCTGAGACGGATAAATGAAAGAGAAAATTTTAGTGGGAATGTCTGCATTGTTTATTCCTGGGTTTTATTTTTAAATTAGCCTTTCTTAAATTTTGTGGAAATTGGCCAAATTAAATTTCCGACACTAAAGGTAGTTTAAATAGGAAGGGAGTTTTTGTCCAATCGACAGAATGGAAAACATACTAGTGAAATATTAAAATTTGGGCAACTGAACAATGGAATTGGCCTAAAATCACTCAAATTGGATGAAATCACCATGCATAAATATCACTAACACAAGCATACCGTTGTTTTCCATCAAATTTTGACTTTTTTGGGTTTTTTACCTTCAAAAAAAATTTCTACCATTTCATATAATAATTTTTTTAAATTTTGCGATCCTGAGAGGGGAGAGCAGGGGTCGACCCTGAAAGCAAGTTTGAGGGTTGGGGTCACAACCCTGAAAGGGTTAAATTGGAAAAAAAAGGACATATACTTTTTGATGACAACAAAACCTTGTTTTACTAAGATCCCACTATTTAGAGAATGATACTACAAAGAGGCATTCACCAGTTATTTCAGAAAGAAAAAAAAAAAAAAAAAAAACTAAGGACAACCATTATATACACATATTAAAGGGAAGAAATAACTAACAATTATTCAAAGTTTTTAGAAATAATTTTTATCCTTTTCCCTTTGACTGTGAGACCCCTGCTCACAAACTTCTTCAGGTTGAAGAATTTAAAAAAAAATTTTTCTTATGAAATGATAGAAATCTTTTGTCGATGGTAATGACAACAAAGTACAAATTTGATGGAAAACTTACGGAGTTAGTCTCGCAAGTTAGCGATCTTGGCATATTTTTCACATCAGCGATTTCGCCCACTGAGCCCTATTTTCGGCCAATTCCATTGTTCAGCGCCAACTCATAATATTTCCTTAGAACTCCATTTGTTCTATCGATTGAGTACAAGCCGCCCATCTACCGATTTCAACTACCCAATAGTGATCAGAAATTGACAATTTGGCAAATTTACGAAATTAAAAAATACGCCAATTTCAAAATAGGGTCCAGAATGAACAATGGGCATTCTGGCACTAAAATAACATTTTCCTGTTCATCAGTCACGTCTCCAGGCCCTCTTATGTTACTCTTGCTTTCTATTTTGAATTTTTATTCACACAAAAATATATTTATTGTTATGCAGACTACTGCATTACTGTAATTGTATAAATAATGTCAACCCATTTCCGCTACTTTGAGCTCAATTTCAAGGTCCTTTTCATCGTGAAACCAATCCAAATCATCTATTTCTGTAATATATCTTCCATTCTATCAAATGAGACCAAGAAAACGAATACAACCATAAATACTATACAAAAATACACCTCAAAGTTGGCGTTTTAAATTGAAAAACACGGTCAGAGTTTTTTTCTCATTATGCACTGTGTGCAGATTTGTTTTTATACGCGCACACGACCACACAGACCCATTCTCTCTATGTGGGCCTACCAGCTTTCCCCCGCTTGATTTGAAGCCGCTAGAATTTTGGAGTAAGTATATATATATGTCAAAAACATTGGCTCGTAAGAAGTATATATACGACCAAAGCAGTCAAAGGGTTAATAAGGAACTAGCTTAAGAAATACCTTAGATAAGCTCCTTCACCACGAGACCATCCAGAGAGCACCAGAAGAACAGATGATGTCTTGGCATCTTCATTTGTACTACTGCATGTAAACAATCCGTTAATAAGGTCGTTGTCAATTTTCTAGAAATAAAGAATATACAGATTGTTATTAATGCATAAATAAATAAATATACAGCCTCTCCTCACTCAGCAACGTTCTCGTTTACCGACGACTAGGACTTACAATGGGCTCTGACCAGTATGCATACCTATATAATGTATAATAGAACTGATTTCCTCTATTCTGTTTATTACAATATACAATACACTACTGTATGTATAAACATTTAAAAATATACCAGAAATGTCATAAATGGTGCAAAGGTGATACTAAAACATCGAAGATGATTGACAAATCCACGACCATTATAGTATGCGCCTCACTTAGCGATGAATTTGTTTGCCGACGTGGTCTTAGAAACGGAACTCCGTCGTTAAGTGAGGAGAGGCTGTATATAAAAAAAATTTCAACATATTGGCTGTCTCCTACCAAGGCAGGGTGATCCAAAAAAGAAAAACACTTTCACTATCATTCAACACTTTCAACTTTCACCATCATTCACACACAATCACTGTCTTTGCAGAGGCCTCCAGATGGAACAGTTTAGATGTCACTAAAACAGCTAATATCCTAAACCCCTCCTTTAAAGTGCAGGCATTGTACTTCTCACCTCCAGGACTCAAGTCTGGCTAACTGGTTTCCCTGAATACCTTCACAAAATACAGCCTCTAATCACTTGGACTTATGGCCAGTTCTCCAACCAGTATGCAAACCTATGTATATTAAAACTGATTTCCTCTATTCTGTCTATAGACAGAGTCGCGGGGACGTTGATCCCCGGAATGCCCTCCAGGTAGTACACTACTGTATAAACATTTAAAAATATGCAAGAAATGTTATAAATGGTGCAAAGGTGACATTAAAAAAAATTTGAAGATGGCCGACACAAACCCACTACCAGTATAGTATCCTCCTCACTTAACGACCAATTTGCTTACCGACCTACTCAAAGAAACGGAACCCAGTCGTTAAATGAGAAGAGGCTGTATTACCCTGCTCACGCTCCAACAGCCCTTCAGGTCCCAAAAACCATTTGTCTCCATTCACTCCTATCTAACACAATCACACATGACTGTTGCATGTCCAAGCCCCTTGCACACAAAACCTCTTTAACCCCCTCTCTCCATCCTTTCCTTGGATGACCCCCACCCCTCCTCGCCTCCACTACAGATTTATACACTCTCCAAGTCATCCTTTTTTGCTCCATTCTCTAAATGATCAAACCACCTCAACAACCCCTCTTCACCCCTCTGAATAATACTTTTAGTAATTCTACACCTCCTAATTTTCTTCATAATATTTACATAACACATTGCCCTTAGACACGACATCACTGCCTCCAGCCTCCTCCTGACTGCAGAATTTACAACCCATGATTCACACCCAAATAAGTGTTGGTATAACTACAGTCATACCTCGGTTAATTATGGCGTTGATAGCGATAAATTCGGTTACGATACATTTTACGTCAAAATATTGACTCCGTTTACGATGATTGCTTCAGTTTACGATATTTCGTCCCGGACGCGTCCGCGTGGCACCCAGCTGTGCGGGCACTCCAGGAGCGCTCAGTGTGCTATTGTTTACAAGCGGGCGACCACCACCCACTCCACCCACGCATTCATACCAGTATATTGTCATTATTCCACTGTTTTTAGTGCTTTGCAACTGCTAAATAAGCTACCATGGGTCCAAGGAAAGTTCCTAGTGCAAAGCCTGTGGTAAAGAGGCTCAGAAATACAGTAGAACTGAAGGAGATAATAGAAAAATATGAAAGTGGAGTGCGTATCACTGAGCTGGCCAGGCTTGTATGGTAAAGCCTATTCTACCATAGCTACCATTGTGGCCAAGGGAAATACACGTAAAATCAAGGAAACTGTTGTTGCGAAAGGTGCATATGTGATCACAAAACAAGATCGCAAGTGCTTGAAGATGTGGAAAATTTGTTGTTGGTGTGGATCAACAGGAAACAGTTAGCAGGAGATACTGTTTCGCAGGCAATAATATGAAAAGCAAGGCAGTTGCATGATGATCTCGTAAGTAAAATGCCTGCAACGGAGTGCAAGTGAGCAATTTAAAGCCAGCAGAGGCTGGTTTCAAAATTTAAGAATCGAAGTGGCATACATAGTGTTGTGAGGCATGGTGAGGCAGCCAGTTGTGACAAAAGTGCGGCTGAAAAATATGTACCTGAATTCCAGGGTACATAGAGGCTGAACAATTCCCTCCCAACAAGTGTTTAATTGTGATGAAACAGGAGTGTTTTGGAAGAAAATGCCCAACAGGACCTTCATTACTCAGGAGAAAAGGACAGCCAGGACATAAGCCCTATGAAAGACAGGCTAACTCGATGCTTTGTGCTAATGCCTATGGTGATTGCCAAGTGAAGCCTTTACTGGTGTATAATTTTGAAAATCCCGAGTGTTTGGCAGATGCGGTATCACCAAGTCTAACTTGTGTGTGATGTGGAAGTCAACAAAAGGCATGGGTCACAAAGGACATTTTCTTAGTGGTTCAATGGCATGTTTAGCTCCAGTGTGAAGAAATATTCCAGGAAAATAATTTGCCACTTAAGTGCCTCCTGATAATGGACAACGCCTTGTCATCCTCCAAACTTGGTGAGAAAATTGTGGAGGACTTTAAATTCATCAAAGTGAAGTTCTGCCCCCTAATACCACTCCTCCCTCCAGCCCATGGACCAGCAGGTCATTTGCAACTTTAAAAACTCTACACCAAAGCAATGTTTCAAAAGTGCTTTGATGTGACCACAGACATGAATATAACCCTAAGAGACTTTTGAAAAAACCATTTCCATATCCTGCATTGTGTACACCTTATTGGTAAGGCTTGGGAAGGAGTGACTACCAGGACTTTGAATTCTGCCTGGAGAAAATTGTGGCCAGACTGTGTCCTAGAGAGGGATTTTGAAAGTTTTGGGGCTGAGCCTGAGCCTGTTGTGGAAGAAATTGTGGAACTGGGCAAGTCCATGGGGTTGGAGGTGAGTGGTGAGGATGTGGAACAGTTGGTGGAGGAGCACAAGGAAGAGCTAACCACTGAAGATCTGCAAGAGCTTCAACAGCAACTGCAACAAGAGACCACAGGTCAGGACAATGGTTCAGAGGAGGAGGTGGAGGAACAGAGATGGAAGAAGGTGCCTTCTTCAGTGATTAAGGAGATTTGTGGAATGTGGAGCAGGGTGCAAGGCTTTATGGATGAATATCACCCTAACCATGCTGTTGCAGGCCGTGCTGGCAACCTGTACAATGACACAGTGGTGTGTCATTTCAGGGATGTGTTAAAGAATCGCCAGACACAGAGCTCCCTGGACAGATTTTTGGTTAGAGAGGGGTCCAGTGACTCAACCTGGTCCTAGTGGCATTAAAAGAAAAAGGCCAGTAACCCCAGAAAAGAACTTGCCACCTGCAGTGTTAATGGAAGGATTCCCTTCCAAACACTAGCATACTATACTCCATCCTTTCCCTCCTCCATCCTCCACACATCAACAACTCTTCAATAAATGTAAGTGACATGTTATTGTACTATATTTACATGTATTTCTTTAATGTTCATTAAATTGTGTATTATTTAATGTCAAAAAGTTCTAAAAAATATTTAATTTTACTACTTTTGGAAGTCTGGAACGGATTAATTTTATTTCCATTATTTCTTATGGAGAAAATAGATTCGGATAAGATTGATTCGGTTACAGATACGCCCTCTCTGACGGATTAATATCGTTAACCGAAGTATGACTGTACAACTATACTCTCGTACATTCCCTTCTTTGCCTCCCTGGATAATTTTTTTTTTTGTCTCCACAGATACCTCAATGCACCACTCACCTTTTTCTTTCATTAATTCTATGGTTTACCTCATCCTTCATAAACCCTTATTTGAACACATTCACTTCTTCCATACTCCCTTCCTCCAATGTGATATCCAATTTTTCTTTACCTAACTCATTTGATGCCCTCATCACCTTACTCTTATCTATGTTCACTTTCAACTTACTTTTTCACACAGACAGACAGACACATGGCCAGGAGCTGTGACTTGACCCCTGCAACCACTAGTTGAATACATACACAATTATACACCTAAATTATGAGAAATATAATGAAACCAGGCAAAAGACTACAAACTTATTCAAAATCATTAAGCTTTGATTATGTTTATATACTTCTCCATAAATCATCAGTACAGAGATGGGAAGCATCATGCCTACTAGCTAATATTCACTACAGTAAGTTGTACATACATCTTCTAATCTTCAGAAACCTTCCCACTACAATGCCACTGCCCCTGGAGCCTATGTGGGAGCCTATGTAAGCTTTCTATTGTACTATCATGCTGCTGAATTTAGTTTGCTTTGCAGAAATTATCCAAGAGGTTAACCCTTAAACTGTGGCATACCCAGAAATTAAAATTCCTGTATGTGTAGTAACAATGATCATTTTTCCTGACTGAAAGAACCTATTTTTCTAAAGAGAACTACAAAAACATTAAAACCTAAGGAAAACTTAGTTTTATGGTGTGTCGAAGATGTAAAAAGATAATGAATTGGCAATATCGGCATAAATGTGAAAGGTGGTACAGTGGACCCCCGGGTTTCGGCCATAATTCGTTCCAGAAGGCTGTTCAAGTGCCATTACCGAACGAATTTGTTCCCATAAGGAATAATGTAAAGTAGGTTAGTCCGTTTCAGACCCCCAAAAATACACTTACAATAATACACTTACGTACATAATTATTCGAGTTTTGAGGTGGTCGAAGCTCGGGGGTCCACTGTACAGTGGACCCTCTGTTAACGAAAAGTTCCGTTAACGTAAGCTTCGGAAAACGTAAGCTTTTTTCGTAATCGGTTAGCGATTGTTTACCATTGAGAGAACATTACCTAGTGCGCTTTTTCAAAGATTCACAATATATTTGGTGCCTTTTTTGGTGGTTTAGTGATTGTCACTGTGAAATAAGTCACCATGGGTCCAAAGAAGCTTCCTAGTGGCACCCCAGTGGTAGCAGGCATGCAGGGAGTGTAGCATTCATGCAGAGTGCAGCAGGCATGCAGGGAGTGCAGCAGGCATGCAGGGAGTGCAGCAGGCATAGCAGGGAGTGCAGCAGGCATGCAGGGAGTGCAGCAGGCATGCAGGGAGTGCAGCAGGCATGCAGGGAGTGCAGCAGGCATGCAGGGAGTGCAGCAGGCATGCAGGGAGTGCAGCAGGCATGCAGGGAGTGCAGCAGGCATGCAGGGAGTGCAGCACAGGCATGCAGGAGTGCAGAGGCATGCAGGGAGTGCAGCAGGCATGCAGGGAGTGCAGCAGGCATGCAGGAGTGCAGCAGGCATGCAGGAGTGCAGCAGGCATGCAGGGAGTGCAGCAGGCATGCAGGGAGTGCAGCAGGCATGCAGGGAGTGCAGCAGGCATGCAGGGAGTGCAGCAGGCATGCAGGGAGTGCAGCAGGCATGCAGGGAGTGCAGCAGGCATGCAGGGGTGCAGCAGGCATGTGAGGGAGTGCAGCAGGCATGCAGGGAGTGTAGCAGGCATGCAGGGAGTGTAGCAGGCATGCAGGGAGTGTAGCAGGCATGCAGGGAGTGGCAGGCATGCAGGGAGTGTAGCAGGCATGCAGGAGTGTAGCAGGCATGCAGGGAGTGTAGCAGGCATGCAGGGAGTGTAGCAGGCATGCATTAAAAGAAAAAGAAGGGAAGTAACCACAGAGAGGGACTTGTTACCTGAAGTCCTTTTGGAAGGGGATTCCCTTTCCAACCATTAACACCCTGCCCCTGTCAGCAACTCTACCTTCCAGATGCCTGAAACTCTTCAATAAAGGTAAGGAAATGTTATTGTTTTTTGTTTTGTTTTTTGAGTGATTATTTTTTTGTGGAATGAATTAATTGTATTTACATTATTTCTTATGGGAAATAAGGTTTCAGATAACGAAAGATTCAGATTAAGTAATAGCTCCTGGACCGGATTAATTTCGTTAACCGAGGGTCCACTGTATTTACATTTTCCAATTTATTTAACCAAATTCTGATTTTTTTAAAATATCTAACACTATGTACATTACTGTACTTTGCAGAATAATAGGCATGTTTCAAGGTGTACAAATAAATGGGAACAAATAATTGTTTTTTGTATCTAATAATTGTTTTTGTCTAATGCTATGCATAAGGAAATCTTATGATATTACAGGCATTTCAAGGAAAGACTTTTCAATAAATGAAAATAGGTCACAGTGACTTCATTGGGTTATTCTAAGTTAAATCAACATCGTGTGTGCTTTGGTTAAATTCCACAGCTAGTATCATGAAATTGTAATAAATTTGGAAGAAATAAGCACATCATGTTTGCTGGCAGGAAGCTGGTGGTGACATGACAGGTCTTGAATGTTGCTGCTTACATGTGCTACTGAGACAGTGTTATCTATGATGAACTGCATGGACCCACCTGGTTCTTTTTCAAAGCATAAGGTGGTGGTACATGACCCAAAATGTTGAGCAAAGACCTAAAATGGGAATGGGTTACATATCTGAAGGCACAAAATTTATGTACACTTGTACATCATGCACAGCTTGATCCCCTGCATACTAGTACACAGATAAAGGGCTAATCCTGAAGGTAGGATTTTCACTCATTAATAGCCGGAAGTTTCAATCATGCTTACCATCGTTCTCATCAGTGTATGTTGATCAAATTGTGGCAAGGAGGAGCCAAGAGCAGCCAAACTGTGAGCAGAGTTTGTCATGTTGTGTAGTTGTTCAACAGTAGTAACACTAGGTGGTTGGGTTAATTCCTTGGGGCTGGAATTATGGCGCCACCCGCAAGCTGTCTTGTGACTATTTACAAGGCAGTCTTTCAGTAGAGTCAAAAAATTTTCATCTGTAAAACATGATATCTAATTAACTATTTACTCTTTTTATTTTATCCATGTGTGGTAGTCGCTGCATCGAGAATTTGAGTTCATGAAGTGAATGACATCTAATGTAAAAAACTGTACCTATAACCTTACTAGACTATAACCCAAATTATTTTTTTGAGTTCTTGAGCCGAATTGAATTCAAATTCTTGAATGTCATCTAATGAAAAAAAGTTCCTATAATGTCATCTAAGGTAAAAAAAAAAAAGTATAAACTTACTAGACTATAATCCAAAATAATTTTTTTCTTACAATCATATACATCACTGGCACCTATCCGAACACACTATTCCTAGCCCCAACCAACCCAATAGAAGTTTCACTTATAATCAACACATTAAAAAACAAAGCAGGTGACCTAAATAACTTACCACCTTATATATACAAAAAAGCCTCTCAAGTTCTCTCACCAATTATTGCAACACTTTTTAACAAATCCATTGAATCCTCTATCTTCCCATCAATACTCAAAATAGCGAGGGTCACCCCAATACAAAAGGAGGAGATCAAGCAGACCTGAATAACTACAGGCCGATATCTAACTTACCCTTCTCTCCAAAATCTTTGAAAAATTAATTCATAGACAAATATATTCCTACCTCACCTCCAACAACGTACTCAACCACTGTCAATTTGGATTCAGGCCTAATAAAAATACAAATGATGCCATTATACACATGTTAGAAATAATTTACACCCCTTGAGAAAAAGAAATCCCAGTGGGAATCTTCATTGATTTACGTAAAGCTTTTGATACAGTTGACCATGATCTGTTACACTTAAATTATCGCACTATGGTATACGAGGACACTCCTAAACTACCTAAAATCATACCTTAGCACAGAAACCAATATGTGTACACAAATGGAGCTAGCTCCAGCGCGCAAACTATTACCGTAGGTGTCCCACAGGGAAGTGTTCTTGGCCCCTACTCTTTCTCATTTACATTAACGACCTACCAAATGCATCTCAACTACTCAAACCCATACTTTTTGCAGATGACACTCATACGTTATCTCTACCCAAGCCCAGACACTAGCCAACACTGCAAATATTGAATTGCAGAAAATATCTACCTGGATGATGACCAACAAACTTACTCTCAATATTGATAAAACCTATTTTATCCAGTTTGGGAACAGAGCTACAAACGCACCACTTAACATAATGATAAACGGGTCCCCTATCGCAAAACTCACAGAGGGAAAATTCTTAGGAATACATCTAGACAGTGGCCTCAAATTTCAGACACATACAACAAATCTCCAAGAAAGTCTCA
>WNWK01013074.1:0-56832 GCA_009830355.1 Cherax destructor | reverse complement strand
CTTGACCTTCCTTCAAGGAGGTACCTTGATACTGGTGAAGACTTGACCTTCCCTTCAAGGAGGTACCTTGATACTGGTGAAGACTTGACCTTCCCTTCAAGGAGGTACCTTGATGCTGGTGAAGACTTGACCTTCCCTTCAAGGAGGTACCTTGATACTGGTGAAGACTTGACCTTCCCTTCAAGGAGGTACCTTGATACTGGTGAAGACTTGACCTTCCCTTCAAGGAGGTACCTTGATACTGGTGAAGACTTGACCTTCCCTTCAAGGAGGTACCTTGATACTGGTGAAGACTTGACCTTCCCTTCAAGGAGGTACCTTGATACTGGTGAAGACTTGACCTTCCCTTCAAGGAGGTACCTTGATACTGGTGAAGACTTGACCTTCCCTTCAAGGAGGTACCTTGATACTGGTGAAGACTTGACCTTCTCTTCAAGGAGGTACCTTGATCCCCCCCCCCCCCTTTTTTTTTTTTTTTCAGGAGGTACCTTGATATGGTGAAGATTGACCTTCCTTCAAGGAGTACCTTGATCTGGTGAAGACTTGACCTTCCTTCAAGGAGGTACCTTGATCTGGTGAAGCTTGACCTTCCTTCAAGGAGGTACCTTGATACTGTGAAGACTTGACCTTCCTTCAAGGAGGTACTTGATACTGGTGAAGACTTGACCTTCCCTTCAAGGAGGTACCTTGATACTGGTGAAGACTTGACCTTCCCTTCAAGGAGGTACCTTGATGCTGGTGAAGACTTGACCTTCCCTTCATGGAGGTACCTTGATACTGGTGAAGACTTGACCTTCCCTTCAAGGTACCTTGATACTGGTGAAGACTTGACCTTCCCTTCAAGGAGGTACCTTGATACTGGTGAAGACTTGACCTTCCTTCAAGGAGGTACCTTGATACTGTGAAGACTTGACCTTCCTTCAAGGAGGTACCTTGATACTGGTGAAGACTTGACCTTCCTTCAAGGAGTACTTGATACTGGTGAAGACTTGACCTTCCTTCAAGGAGGTACCTTGATACTGGTGAAGACTTGACCTTCCCTTCAAGGAGGTACCTTGATACTGGTGAAGCCTTGACCTTCCTTCAAGGAGGTACCTTGATACTGGTGAAGCCTTGACCTTCCCTTCAAGGAGGTACATTGATCTGGTGAAGCTTGACCTTCCTTCAAGGTACCTTGATTGGTGAAGACTGACCTTCCCTTCATGGATATTCTTGGTACTGATAGGGAAGACTTGACCTTCCTTCAAGGAGTACCTTGATACTGGTGAAGACTTGACCTTCCCTTCAAGGAGGTACCTTGATACTGGTGAAGACTTGACCTTCCTTCAAGGAGGTACCTTGATCTGGTGAAGACTTGACCTTCCTTCAAGGAGGTACCTTGATACTGGTGAAGACTTGACCTTCCTTCAAGGAGGTACCTTGATACTGGTGAAGACTTGACCTTCCTTCAAGGAGGTACCTTGATACTGGTGAAGACTTGACCTTCCTTCAAGGAGGTACTTGATACTGGTGAAGACTTGACCTTCCTTCAAGGAGGTACTTGATCTGGTGAAGACTTGACCTTCCCTTCAAGGAGGTACTTGATACTGGTGAAGACTTGACCTTCCTTCAAGGAGGTACTTGATACTGGTGAAGACTTGACCTTCCTTCAAGGAGGTACCTTGATACTGGTGAAGACTTGACTCTTCCTTCAAGGAGGTACCTTGATACTGGTGAAGACTTGACCTTCCTTCAAGGAGGTACCTTGATACTGGTGAAGACTGACCTTCCCTTCAAGGAGGTACTTGATACTGGTGAAGACTTGACTCTTCCCTTCAAGGAGGTACTTGATACTGGTGAAGACTTGACCTTCCTTCAAGATACTGATCTGGGAAGACTTGACTTCTTCAGAGGTACTTGATTTGAAACTTGACCTCCTTCAAGGAGGTACTTGATATGTGTGAAGACTTGACCTTCCTTCAAGAGGTACCTTGATATGGTGAAGACTTGACCTTCCTTCAAAGGTACTTGATACTGGTGAAGACTTGACCTTCCTTCAAGAGTACCTTGATACTGGTGAAGACTTGACCTTCCCTTCAAGGAGGTACCTTGATACTGGTGAAGACTTGACCTTCCCTTCAAGGAGTACCTTGATACTGGTGAAGACTTGACCTTCCCTTCAGGATGTACCTTGATACTGGTGAAGACTTACTTCCCTTCAAGGAGGTACCTTGATACTGGTGAAGACTTGACCTTCCTTCAAGGAGGTACCTTGATACTGGTGAAGACTTGACCTTCCTTCAAGGAGGTACCTTGATACTGGTGAAGCTTGACTTCCTTAAGGAGGTACTTGATACTGGGAAGACTTGACCTTCCCTTCAAGGAGGTCCTTGATATGGTGATGCCTTCCTTCATAGGACTGTACTGTGAACTGACCTTCCTTCAAGAGGTATTGATGCTGGTGAAGACTTGACTTCCTTCAAGGAGGTCTACTTGACTCTTAAGATTACTTTCGTAAGAGTCTTAACTGTGTGAAGACTTGACTTCCTTCAAGGAGGTACCTTGATTGGAAGACTTGACCTTCTTCAGAGGTCCTTGATACTGGTGAAGAATTCTCCCTTCAGAACTGATGTGAGCTTAAACTTCCTTCTATAGGTTTACCTTAATCGAGAACTTTCTGAGAGTCCTTTCTGGAAGACTTGACCTTCTCAAGAAATTGATCTGTAAGACTTACCTTCTTCAAGGAGGACCTTGATCTTAAGATTGACCTTCCCTTCAGAGGTTGATCTGGGAAGTGACCTTCCTGTAAGAGACCTTTTGGGAAGACTTGACTCCTTCAAGGAGTACCTTGATCTGGTGAAGACTGTACTACCCATCTCCAGTACTGTAACATTCTCACTCATCCTTCAGAGTACTGGTACTGTACTTCCCACCTCCAGTACAGTAACATTCTCACTTATCCTTCAGAGTACTGGTACTGTACTTCCCACCTCCAGTATTGTAATATTCTCACTCATCCTTCAGAGTACTGGTACTGTACTACCCACCTCAAGTACAGTAACATTCTCACTCATCCTTCAGAGTACTGGTACTGTACTTCCCACCTCCAGTACAGTAACATTCTCACTCATCCTTCAGAGTACTGGTACTGTACTTCCCACCTCCAGTACAGTAACATTCTCACTCATCCTTCAGAGTACTGGTACTGTACTTCCCACCTCCAGTACTGTAAAATTCTCACTCATCCTTCAGAGTACTGGTACTGTACTACCCACCTCCAGTACAGTAACATTCTCACTCATCCTTCAGAGTACTGGTACTGTACGTCCCACCTCCAGTACAGTAACATTCTCACTCATCCTTCAGAGTACTGGTACAGTACTTCCCATCTCCAGTACTGTAACATTCTCACTCATCCTTCAGAGTACTGGTACTGTACTTCCCACCTCCAGTACAGTAACATTCTCACTCATCCTTCAGAGTACTGGTACTGTACTAACCACATCCAGTACTGTAACATTCTCACTCATCCTTCAGTGTACTGGTACTGTACTTCCCACCTCCAGTACAGTAACATTCTCACTCATCCTTCAGAGTACTGATACTGTACTTCCCACCTCCAGTACTGTAACATTCTCACTCATCCTTCAGAGTACTGGTACTGTACTTCCCACCTCCAGTACAATAACATTCTCACTCATCCTTCAGAGTACTGGTACTGTACTACCCACCTCCAGTACTGTAACATTCTCACTCATATTTCAGAGTACTGGTACTGTACTACCCACCTTCAGTACAGTAACATTCTCACTCATCCTTCAGAGTACTGGTACTGTACTTCCACCTCCAGTACAGTAACATTCTCACTCATCCTTCAGAGTACTGATACTGTACTTCCACCTCCAGTACTGTAACATTCTCACTCATCCTTCAGAGTACTGGTACTGTACTTCCCCTCCAGTACTGTAACATTCTCACTCATCCTTCAGAGTACTGGTACTGTACTTCCCACCTCCAGTACAGTAACATTCTCACTCATCCTTCAGAGTACTGGTACTGTACTTCCCACCTCCAGTACAGTAACATTCTCACTCATCCTTCAGAGTACTGGTACTGTACTAACCACATCCAGTACAGTAACATTCTCACTCATCCTTCAGAGTACTGGTACTGTACTTCCCACCTCCAGTACAGTAACATTCTCACTCATCCTTCAGAGTACTGGTACTGTACTTCCCACCTCCAGTATTGTAACATTCTCACTCATCCTTCAGAGTACTGGTACTGTACTTCCCACTTCCAGTACAGTAACATTCTCACTCATCCTTCAGAGTACTGGTACTGTACTAACCACATCCAGTACTGTAACATTCTCACTCATCCTTCAGAGTACTGGTACTGTACTTCCCACCTCCAGTACTGTAACATTCTCACTCATCCTTCAGAGTACTGGTACTCTACTACCCACCTCCAGTACCGTAAAATTCTCACTCATCCTTCAGAGTAGTGGTACTGTACTTCCCACCTACAGTACATTAACATTCTAGCTCAGCCTTCAGAGTACTGGTACTGTACTTCCCACCTCCAGTACAGTAACATTCTCACTCATCCTTCAGAGTACTGGTACTGTACTTCCCACCTCCAGTATTTTAACATTCTCACTCATCCTTCAGAGTACTGGTGCTGTACTTCCCACCTCCAGTACAGTAATATTCTCACTCATCTTTCAGAGTACTGGTACTGTACTACCCACCTCCAGTACAGTAACATTCTCACTCATCCTTCAGAGTACTGGTACTGTACTAACCACCTCCAGTACTGTAACATTCTCACTCATCCTTGAGAGTACTGGTACTGTACTTCCCACCTCCAGTACAGTAACATTCTCACTCATCCTTCAGAGTACTGGTACAGTACTTCCCACCTCCAGTACTGGTAATCCGTCCGACCCCGGCGATTTTCCTGTTTTTATATCCTGAAGGGTAGATGGTATCTCATCAGCTCCAATAGGCCCAACAGCACACAGTTGTTCATTTGTCGTTAACTGGCAAGATATCCATGAACAAACAACGTCCACTGTAACATTTTCACTCATCCTTCAGAGTTTTGGTACTGTACTTACCACCTCCAGTACAGTAACATTCTCACTCAAACTTCAGAGTACTGGTACTGTACTTCCCACCTCCAGTACTGTAACATTCTCACTCGTCCTTCAGAGTACTGGTACTGTACTTACCACCTCCAGTACTGTAACATTCTCACTCATCCTTCAGAGTACTGGTACTGTACTACCCACCTCCAGTACTGTAACATTCTCACTCATCCTTCAGAGTACTGGTACTGTACTTCCCACCTCCAGTACTGTAACATTCTCACTCATCCTTCAGAGTACTGGTACTGTACTTCCCACCTCCAGTACAGTAACATTCTCACTCATCCTTCAGAGTACTGGTACTGTACTTCCCACCTCCAGTACAGTAACATTCTCACTCATATTTCAGAGTACTGGTACAGTACTTCCCACCTCCAATACAGTAACATTCTCACTCATCCTTCAGAGTACTGGTACAGTACTTCCCACCTCCAGTATTGTAACATTCTCACTCATCCTTCAGAGTACTGGTACTGTACTTACCACCTCCAGTACTGTAACATTCTCACTCATCATTCAGAGTACTGGTACAATACTTCCCACCTCTAGTACTGTAACATTCTCACTCATCCTTCAGAGTACTGGTACTGTACTACCCACCTCCAGTACTGTAACATTCTCACTCATCATTCAGAGTACTGGTCGTGTACTTCCCACCTCCAGTACTGTAACATTCTCACTCATCTTTCAGAGTACTGGTACTGTACTACCCACCTCTACTCTTTGTGTTCTACTTGTTAGGAAATTATAGATCCATCTACCAACTTTTCCTGTTATTCCTTTATCATCCATTTTGTGTGCTATCACACCATGGTCACAGTGCTGTACTCTGAAGGATGTGAGTGACCTGTACTGGAGGTGGGCTGTTGTGCCAGTGCTCTGAGATGAGGTGAGTGTTGCAGTACTGAGCTGGCTGCCAATGCTCTGAGGATGGTGTGAATGTTGGCTTGCTGAAGGAACTCAGTATCAGCTACTCTGAAGAGTGGTGAGAGTGACTGCGCTGGAAGGTGAAAGTACATGCCAATACTCTGAGATGGTGAAAATGACCACTGTACTAGTGTGCTCTGAGCTATGAGTGAGCTGGAAGGTAGATGAGCTGCTCTGTCTGAAAGAATGAGTGAAAATGTTATTTTGTACTGGGTGGAAGTACTCTGAGATGAGAGTGAAGATGTTACAGTACTGGAAGGTGAAATACGGCTATCGGCTGCTCTGAATGGTAAGATATTACTATATGGAGTGGAAAGCCAATACCAATTACACTTTGAAAGAATGGTGAATGTTGTCTGGATGGTAGTAATACCGAATGATGTTGCAACACTGGAGGTGAAGCGTACCAGTACTCTGAAGAATGATGGCGATGATGCAGTACTGGGAGATGAGAAGTACTGTACCGGTACTCTGAAGTGAGAATGTTACTGTAGAGTGGGCAATACTCTGGCTTTGAAATTAGTACCAGTCTCTGAAGGATAGTGAAGCCCATTACTGGAGGTGAAGGCAATACTACTCTGAGATGGTGAAATGTGCTGTACTGGAGAGTGAAAGCCCCAAATACCAGCCTCTGAGAATGACAAAATCTTACTATTGCTGGAGGTGAGTACAGCTGGGGTGAGTGAGAATGTTGAGGTGACACCAGTACTCTGAGATGGTGAGTCACAGCTGGAGGTGGCGCTGCCAGCTACTCTGAGATAGTGAGAGTGTTACTGGCACAGGAGAGGCAGGAATGCAGTACCCTGAGAGATGGTGAGATGTTACAGTACTGGTGAGCTCAGTGGCTACCAGCTACTCTGAAGGATGATGAAAATGTTACAGTACTAGAGGTGAGTAGTAATACCACCTGAGTGATGGTGTGTTACAATACTGGAGTGTGTGCCAATATTCTGAAAGGATATTGAGCCACAGTACTGGAGATGAGAGTACTGTGCAGTACTCTGAAGAGATGGTGAGAATATTATAATGCTGGAGTGGACAGCTCTGTGCAGTACTCTGAAGAATGAGGAGAGAATGTTACTGTACTGAAGGTGGCAATACCAGTGCTCTAGTGAGTGGAGCCTGGAGAGGTGGGTACCAGTACGAAGGATGGTGAAATATTTTTTGTACTGAAGTGTGGCTACCAGTACTCTGAAGAATGGTACTGGAGGTGGATGTACCAGTACTCTGAAGAGTGAGTAATGTTACAGTACTGGATGTGGTGTACATGCCAATACTCTGAAGAGATGAGAAGTGAGTGTTACTGTACTGGAAGTGTGGCTGCTACCGTACTCTGAGGATGAGAAGTGAGATGTTACAGCAGTGGAAGTACCTCTGAAAGGATATTACTGTACTTGGAAGGTAAAATACAGTACCACTCTGAAAGGATGGTGAGTGTTACTGTACAGAGGTAGTGGCTCTGGCTGCAGTACTCTGAATGATGAAAGTATTTTTGTACTGAGTGGTATGCAATACCAGTACTCCTGAAAACAGTGAAATTTGTGCAAATTGTGTACCCAGTATTCTGAGGATGAGGTGAGTATTACAGTACTGAAGATGAAATTTATGCCAGTGCTCTGAAAGGATGATGAAATGTTAGAGGTAGTACCAGCACTCTGAGATGAGGTGAGTAACCTGGATGTGGTGAAACCGGCTCACCAGTACTCTGAAAGGATGGTGAAGTGTTTTCTTTGAGTAGGTAGTACATTACCAGTATGAAGAGATGAGTGAAAATGTTACAATACTGGGGTGGAAATACAATGCCAATACTCTGAAAAGGATGAGTGAAAATGTTACTAACACTGGGTGAAATGCCTCTGAAGGTGGTGAAATCAACCCAGTACTGGAGGTGGGTAATACAGTACCAGTACTCTGAGATGGTGAAGGGCCACAGTACTGGGGAGGTGAGGAAGTATTGCAATATTCAGGATGATGAAATGTTATTACATTACTGGGATGAAATACTGTACAGTCTCTGAAGGATGATGAATATTTTTGTCACAGAAGGTGGGAAGTGCAATGCCAACTGCTCTGAAGGATGAGGTATTACATTACTGGTGTGGTAGTACGTACCAGTACTCACGAGGATGATGTGTTTTGTACTGGAGGTGGAAGTATACAGTACCAATACTCTGAAAAGGATGAGTGAGTATTACTGTACTGGAGGTGGGAAGCTCTGTACCAGTACTCTGAGATAGTGAGAGTGTTACTGTATATGTTGGAGGTGAGAATATAATACCAGTACTCCTGAAGAGATGATTAAAATGTTACTGTACTGGAGGTGGGGAAGTACAGTGCCAGTACTCTGAGGATGGTGGCTGGAGGTGGAAATGGCTCACCAGCTACTCTGGTGAGAGTGGTAACGCAGGTAGGCGAGTGTGCCAGTACTCTGAAGGATGTGAGAATGTTGCAACTGGAGGTGGGAAATCTGTGCAGTACTCTGAAAGGTGCCTGAGTGTTTGCTGGGGTGGAAATACAGCTGCAGTACTCTGATTGAGTGAAATATTACTGCTGCTGAGTGGACAGTACAGCTGCTCAGTGAGTGAGAATGTTGAGCACTGTTCATTGTGTGAAGTCTCTGAATTAGTGAAATGTTTTGTACTGGAGAGTAGTAGTAATGCCAGTATCGAAAAATTACAATACTGGAGGTGGAAACTGGCTGCCAGTATTCTGAAGAATGAGCAAATGTTCATGCCAGAGGTGGGAAAGCTCCATTACTCGAAGGATGAGTGAGTGTTACAGTACTGGAGGTTAGCTGGTATTACCGGTACTCTGAGTGTTGCATACTGGAGAGATACAACCTGAGATGATGAAAATCTTCTGTACTGAGATGAGCTGTACAATACTCTGGTCAGTGAGTATTACTGTACTGAAGGTAGGAAGCTCACAATGCCGAGTCACTCTGAGATGAAAAATGTTACTGCTACTGGAGGTGGAAACCAGCTGCAGCTACTCAGAGGATGAGAATGTTACTGTGCTTAATTGAGTGAGTGAAATAACCACGACACTCTGAGGATGGTGAAATGTTAATACTGGAGGTGGGAAGTACAGCTTCTCTGGTGAGTGATGCTGTACTGGAGGTGGGAAGTATGCCAGTACTCTGAAAGGGTGAAGATAGCCCGATGCTGAAGATGATACAGTACCGGTACTCTGAAGGATGAAGAGAAAATGTTACGGTACTGAAGAGTGTAGTACGTACCATTACTCTGAATGATGGTGAGGATGTTGTACTGGAGGTGAAATCACTCTGCCAGTATTCTGAGATGGTAGTGTTACAGTACTGAGATGCATCTGAAAAGGGTGAGTGAGAATGTGCTGGAGGTGGGACGTACAATACCAGTGCTCTGAAAGAATGGTGAGAATGTTGCAATGCTGGAGGTGGTAGCCAATGCCAGTACTCTGAAGAATGATGAGTATATTACCTGGAGGTGGAAATGCAGTACCGGTACTCTGAGGATGGTAGTATTACAGTACTGGAGGTGGTGGTACGTACCAGTATACGAAGGAATGTGAGTGACACGTACTGAAGAGGTGGGTAATGCAATACCAGCTACTCTGAAGGATGGTAATTACAGTACTGAATGATACGATACCAGTACTCTGAGATGAGGTGGGGAAATGTACTGGAATTGAAATACCAGTATACGAAGAGTGAGTGTTTTTGTGCTGGAGGGCGGAAATGCAGTACCAGTCTCTGAGGATGACGATGACTGAGGTGGAAATACCGGTACTCTGAAGAATGATGAAAATGTACAGGTGAGCAATGCTGCCGGTACTCTGAAGGTGGTGAGGTGTTGTGCAGATGATACGGCTGCAGTATACAAGAGTTGGTGAAGGATGATACAGTACTGAAAGGTGGGGAGTACATGCCAGTATTCTTGAAGGATGAGTGAAATGTACAGTACTGGAGATGAAATGCTGTGCCAGTGCTCTGGTGCGATGTTTGTGCTAAGAGGTGGGAGTGCAATGCCAGCACTGAAGGATGAGTGAAGATGTTGGTACTTTGGATGACAGTACAGTACCGGTACTCTGAGAAGGATGAATAAATGTTACTGTACTGAGTGAGTAATGCCAGTACTCTGAAGGATAGTGAAAATGTTACAGTACTGGAAGGTGGGGAAAACGCAGCTCTCTGAAGGATGAGAAGTGAAGATATTACTGTACTGGAGGTGGCCAGTACTCTGAGGATGGTGAAATATTTTTGTACTGGAAGGTGGAAGCAATGTCACCAGTAGATGAGTGAGAATGTTGTACTGGAGTGGTAATTTTTTGTACCGGTATGAGATGGTGAATGTTGTACTGGAAGTGAAATACAGTACCAGTATTCTGAAGGATGAGTGAAAATCAATACTGGAGATGAAATGCTGTACCAGAAAGTCTCTGAAAAATTGGTGAATATTACAATACTAGAGGTGGGAAGTGACCAGCACTCTGAAAAGGATGTGAAATGAAATGTTTTGGTACTGAATGTGAATGATGCAGTACCAGTACTCTGAAGGGATGAGGTAGTGTTTTATTACTGGAAGGTGGGAGTACCAATACTCTGAAAGATCATTAAGTGCTGTGGAGGTGGCTCTGTCTCAGTGCTCTGATGAGTGAGTGATACTGTGCTGGAGGAATTAGTACAATGCCAGTACTCTGAAGGATGATTAGAATGATATATGCCAGTACTCTGAAAGGATGATTAAAATATTGCTGGCTGCAAGGAGATTCAGAGAGCCACATGCAGTACTCGGTGAGCAGCTTTTGTACTGGAGGTGGTGGCTCTGTACTCTGAAGGATGAGAGGTGAAGAGGCCTGTAGCGAGTGGTGTCATTCCAGCCTCTGAAGGATGTGAATCTTTGCAATACTGGAGGTGGGAAGTACAGTACCAGTATCTGAAGGATAAGTGAATGTTGCACAACACTGGAGAAAGTGCAATGCCAGTGCTCGAAGGATGAGTGAAAGTATTACTGTACTGAAGGTGGGTAATTGCAATACCAATCTCCTGTGATGAAAGTATTACAGTACTGGAAGGTGTTAGCCATTCTGTACTCTGAAGGACAGTGATCTTAAGTACCTGAGATAAAATGTACAATGGTATGAAAGTGCGAGTGTTACAATGCTGGAGGTGGGAAGTACATGCCAGTAATACGAAAGGTAGTGGCAGTGTTACAGTACTGGGTAGAAGTGCTGTCACGAAGGATGGTACAGCCTGGAGAGGTGGGCATCAATACCGGTACTCTGAAGGATGATTGAGTGTTACTGTACTAGAAGGTGGGCTGAATGCCAGTACTCTGAAAGGATGGTGAGTGTTACATTACTGGAGGTGGGAAATACAGCCAAGTGAGAGATGAGTGAGAATCCGTACTGGAGGTGGAGTAATGCCAGTACTCTGAGGATGGTGAGAATGTTACTGTACTGGAAGATGTCTGGCTGCCAGTACTCCCAGGCGTGAGTGATGTTGCCCACTGGAGGTGAAAGCTCACAGTACCAGTACTCTGAAGGATGAAGTGAGAATGTTACTGCTGGAATTAGTACCAGTGAGTGTGAGAATAGTGTTACCGAGCACTGAGGTAAAGAAAGCACAGCTGCCAGCCACTGGATGGTGATCTGCAGAGTGGAAAGCTGCAATACCAGCTCTCTGAATGATGAAATACTGTGGAAGTGAAATGCTGTACCAGTATCTAGATGAGTGAGTACTGGAAATCAAGTAATGCAATACCAGTACTCTGAATGAAGTGAAGATGTTACAGTACTGGCTACCAGTATTCTGAAGGATGAGTAGTCACAGTACTGGAGATGAAGTACTGTGCCAGTACTCTGAAGAATGACAAATGTTACAACTACTAGAAGGTGGAAGTACAGCTCACCAGCTTTACTCTGAGATGAAGTGAAAATGTTACTGGTAATGATGAAATGCAATGCCAGTACTCTGAGATGGAGTAGAGAGTGTTTTTAATACTGAAATTGGGAAAATATACCAGTACTCTGAAGGATGGTAGAATGTTACAGTACTGGAGGTGGGAAGTGCAGTACCAGCACTGAAGAGATGAGTGAGAATGTTGCAGTACTGGAGGTGGGACATACAGTGACCTCACCTTAACAGCAGAATAATCAACACCAGTAAAGTGACACAATCACCACAGTTCTACCGCTGGCGGTAGTTAATCCCGGCCTTGTTGACGGATGTCTCACATAATCCACTGATGGAAAGAACAATCCCACTTTGTGGTTCCACCAGAGACATAGGACTCCTCATCTCCATCCTGACCCAAAAAAAAAAAAAAATTAAAAAACTGCCTGCTGCATTTATCTTACGGCCCTTTCAGTGTCCAGACCAAAATGAAAATTGCCTTCAGTGCCTTAAATTCTTCAAGAAAAAGATAAATTATTTCTTCTGAAAAGCTAGAGAATGTTTTCTGAAGGTAATGATGCCAAAAATTATAAAATATTAGCTAAAACTTAGGAATTACACTGGTGCAAAATTTTAGTCTGGCTGCTTGATGGATGTGTGGGCAGCCTCAGCAGCAACAGCCTGGTTGACCAGACGGCACCAACGAGCCTGGCCCATGGCCGGAGCCAGGAAACAGTACTCTCGAGGGAAACTCTTCAAAGGTATGATTTTTTCCCAATTTCGGGGCTAAGCTTTGGGGCCAATTCTATTGTTCTAGTTGACCAGTTTTAACTACAGTGGACCCTGAGTTGAGAATAATTCATTCAGACCTGCTCAAGGTAGACTACAGGCAATTTTCTCCCTTAAGGAATAATGTCAAGTAGGTTAGTCCATTTCAGACATAAAAATACACTTACAAAAGCACTTACAATATTACACTTACATAATTTTTACGTTCCAAGGTGCTTTCGTATCAGGGGTCCCCTGTATATTGATTAAGTATGAATTAAGCACAAGCAAGCGCAATAAAATAAAAGCCATCTGAAAAACACCACAAATTTGGCATTTTTAAACCAAACTTTTAGCTAATTACCCCCTTAAATTACTAACATAATAATAATAATAATAATAATAATAATAATAATAATAATAATACAGTGGTACTTGACTTACGATATTTTTCATTCCAGAATGCTTGTTCAAGTGCCATTACCAAAAACGAATTTATCTCCATAGAAATGATGTAAAATAGACTAGTCCTTTTAGACCCCCCAAAAATTACCTTACAAGCATTTAAAAATAAACTTACACATAAAAGATTGTGTTTAGGGACCATAGAAATGAAAATTCGAGTACCACTGTAATAATAATAATAATAATAATAAGAAGAAGAAGAAGAAGAAGAAGAAGAAGGAGGTTAACTTGCAGAGGAACTGGTAGAGAGTTTGAACCCTGGTAAACAAGTTGTTGAACTCATACAGTCGTTAACTACTTGGCCCAGTTCTCAGCACATTGGGCTGTTTCACTGCATCGCTGAGCGCGCTGCGAGCATGAGTTGCATGCTTCACAGTGATGACTATTAGGAGCCTAACCTGCTTCACAGTGATGACTATTAGAACCTAACCTGCTTCACAGTGATGACTGTGTAGAACTAACCTGCTTCACAGTGATGACTATTAGAACCTAACCTGCTTCACAGTGATGACTATTATAGCACAGTGATGACTATTAGGACACAACATAGCTACCCAGTGACTATTAGAATCTAACCTGCTTTGCAGTGATGACTATTAGAACTAACCTGCTTCACAGTGGTATTTCTTAAGAATCTACTTTTCTCTTTCCAGTGACTGACCAGACTCTAACCTGCTTTTTGATGACACCTACTAGAACGTAACTAACTTCACCTGCATCGCGGTAGCGTCATGTAACCTTAGGCCTGGCTGAACCATATAGGATGAAGGCCAAGTTATTTCTTACAGTAGGATGCCTCAACACAGACAAGCAGGTCAAAGGTGGTTGGGAGGTGGCTGGTGGGCAGTGAGCCCGCCAGATAGGCAGCACCCACCTGGTGAACACCATGAGATGACAGCAGATGATCACCGCCGCCAGTGACGCCTTGGGTATGTACCTGGTGACAGCTTTAATGTAAACAATGCATAAATAACATAATAACATATAAACACATGAAAATACTGTATTCAATTTTTAAATACTGTTTCCATTCCTTAAAAATATAAAATAGCACTGCAGGAGGCTTACTGGACCATATTATGAATATAAAATAGCACTGCAGGAGGAACTTTATAAGAGAACTGACTGTATAGTGGAACTTTATAAGAGAACTGACAGTATATAGTTTAACTTTATAAAATGAAGCTGTATACAGAGGAACTTTATAATAAACTGTATATAGGAACTTTATAGAGTGAGAGTATGGTCTTACTTGAAATAAGTAAAGGCCAGGGCCAAATAACACCAGAGGTACCAATGCAATACCTGCGATTGTTCTAGCACCATGAGTGGCGTTCACCTGTGTTCGTGTGAGCGACCAGGTGACCGGCTGGACTGTCTGACGACCCGGCCAGGTTGGGAACCCCAGAGCCCATCTCTGCAAGATGTGTGTATTCAGAAAAGTGGTGTTGGGGAGATTAAGATTCTTTAAGGCTTTTCATTTCCTGAAGCCCTTCAGTCCTGCAGTAGGCTTACTGGATCATGTTAGGCAGGTCCCACCAACTCACACTAACGCTGTAGTAGGCTACTGGATCATGCTGGGCAGGTCTAACTCACACTAACACTGTAGTAGGCCTACTGGATCATGCTAGGCAGGTCACAACTCACCCAACACTTCTATAGAGCACTGGATAGGAATAGGCGGAATTACCACCAACTTGCAGTAGACCTACTGGATCTTGCAGCAGGTCTCTTTGTATCATACAGTAGGTCTACTGTATCATACAGTAGGTCTACTGTATCATACAGGTATACTGTATCATACAGTAGGTCTACTGAATCATACAGTAGGTCTACTGTATCATAAAATGGTCTGGATGATACAGTAGGTCTGCACCTGGATGATACAGTAGGTCTACTGGATGATACAGTAGGTCTTCTGAATCATACAGTGAGCCTACTGTATCATAGTAGGTCTATGTATCATAAAACAGTTCTACTGAATCATACAGTAGGCCCTCTTGATCATAAAATGGGGTCTATTGTGATGTAGATCTACTGGGTCATACAGTAAGCCTCTGTATCATCAGTAGGTCTACTGGATGATACATAGTCTACTGGATCATACAGTAGGGTCTACTGGATCATACAGTGAGGTCTACTGGATCATACAGAGGTCTACTGGATCATACAGTGAGCCTACTTGTCATACAGTAAGGTCTACTGTATCTTTTGTAGGCCTACTGATCATACAGTAGGTAGGCCTCGTTTATCGACAGGTCTATTGTATCATACAGTAGGTCTATTGTATCATACAGTAGGTCTACTGTATCATAGAGTAAGTCTATTGGATCTACAGTAAGTATATTGTATCATACAGTATAGGCCTACTGGATCATACAGTAGGTAGCCTACTGGATCATACAGTAGGTGTACTCTATTATCATGTCTACTGCATCATGCAATAGGTCTACTGTATCATACATAGGACTACTGGGTCATACAGTAGGTCTACTGTATCATACAGTAGGACTACTGGGTCATACAGTAGGCCTACTGTATTATGCTGGGAATCGATGGATTAATGACATCAATCAGGGCCTAGGATGTACCTGTGTGACATGAAATTAGCCCAGGATGTACCTGGGTGAATCATGGGCCCAGGATGTACCTGGGTGACATCAATCAGGGCCTAGGATGTATCTGGGTGGCATCAATGAGGGCCAGGATGTACCTGGGTGACATCAATCAGGACCCAGGATGTACCTGGGTGACATCAATCAGGGCCTAGGATATACGTATCTGGGTGGCATCAATGAGGGCCCAGGATGTGCCTGGGTGACATCAATCAGGTGCCAGAGCAGGTCGTCCTGGGTGGCATGTGAGGCCTGGACATACCTGGGTGGCATCATGGTTTCGCCAGCAGCGAAAGCGCTGGCGATGGCGATACTCTCCAGGATGGATATGATGGGAATGATGACCACACCAGCACCAACGTCAGCCAGGATGTCTCCGAGTCAGCGTCGTTCCGTTGACGTCAGCGGAGAACGCTGGTGGACGGAACGGCGGCAAGCCCGGCTTAACCTACTCTAGAATAAGCCAGAGGTTGTTTATAAGTTGTATACTTCAATTATAATGTGTTTATAAGTTGTATACTTCAATTATAATGTGTTTACAAGTTGTATACTTCAATTATAATGTGTTCATAAGTTGCTATACTTCAATTATAATGTGTTTATAAGTTGTATACTTCAATTATAATGTGTTTATAAGTTATAATAAGATTAAAAATTCCTTCGCGATACAATGTCTGTGGAGTACAGACATTGTACAGAGGTACAGACATACATACAGTAAGCCCCTTAGTATTTAGAGCATTTTGGAAAAACTTAGGTCTATCTTAAGCTAATAATGCAATTACTGATTCATTGCTTATATATACATGTATTTGCATGATCTAAGTGATATATGAGTTATATGCCTGCTGAGAGAGGTTCTGGATCAGATAGACAGAGAGGTTCTAGAGCTATCAGATAGAGAGGTTCTGGAGTTATCAGATAGAGGTTCTGAGTTATCAAATGGATAGAGAGGTTTGGAGTTATCAGATAGAGGTTCTGGATCAGATATACAGAGTGGTTCTAGAGTTATCAGATAGAGAGGTTCTGGAGTTATCAGATAGACAGAGGTTCTGAAGTTATCAGATAGATAGAGAGGTTCTGGAGTTATCAGATAGAGAGATTCTGGAATTATCAGATAGATAGAGAGGTTCTGGAGTTATCAGATAGATAGAGGGTTCTGGAGTTATCAGATAGATAGAGAGGTTCTGGATCAGATAGACAGAGTGGTTCTAGAGTATCAGATAGAGAGGTTCTGGAGTTATCAGATAGACAGAGGAGGTTCTGGAGTTATCAGATAGACAGGTTCTGGAGTTATCAGATAGACAGAGGGTTCTGAGTTATCAGATAGACAGAGGTTCTGGAGTTATCAGATAGACAGAGAGGTTCTGGAGTTATCAGATAGACAGGAGGTTCTGAAGTTATCAGATATATCAGATAGACAGAGAGGTTCTGGAGTTATCAAATGGATAGAGTGGCTCTGGAGTTATCAGACAGATAGAGAGGTTCTGAAGTTATCAGTTATATAAGATAGATAGAGAGGTTCTGGAGTTATCAGATGGATAGAGAGGTTTTGGAGTTATCAGACAGATAGAGAGGTTCTGAAGTTATCAGATATATCAGATAGATAGAGAGGTTCTGGAGTTATCAGATGGATAGAGAGGTTTTGGAGTTATCAGATGGATAGAGAGGTTTTGGAGTTATCAGATAGATAGAGGTTCTGGATCAGATAGACAGAGTGGTTCTGGAGATTTCAGCAGAGAGCTCCAGATCTTGGGCACTTTTATGTACATTGTATTTTTGAAGAGATTTAGCTGGATACTGGGAATGTCATAGAGGTTTTTGTGTGTAGTATTGTGTCTATGGGTGGTGTTGCACCTATCAGGTGCTTCAGGTCAGTTATGTAATGTAGTATTGTGTCTATGGGTGGTGTTGCACCTATCAGGTGCTTCAGGTCAGTTATGTAATACTTTATATATACAAGGTCATGTCCTCTGACACCATAATGGTCAGGTTTGTGGAGCAGGATGCTGTGGTCTACTGTATCATAACCTTTGTGTATTGGTGTAGCTCTTGGTATCTTGAGTAATGTCAGGAGATAAAAGGCTCTTGATCCAAGGTTCTAGTATCCCAATACCCCTGCTACATGTGGGTTTAGTGCCTAAATATGGGGAAACAACCAGGTTGAACGTATTGCTGTCTGTTAGTAAGGTAAGGCCATAATGGTCAAGTTTGTGGAGTAGGATGCTGTGGTCTACTGTATAAAAAGCTTTCCTTGTGTCAATAAAGAGAACTAGTGGATACTCATTATTTTCCAGTGCTGTTGTTTTTCCTGAAGCCAAACTGGCAGGTGTTGAGAATGCTCTGTGATGTTATAAAGGGAGTGCAAACTGGCAGGTGTTGAGAATGCTCTGTGATGTTATAAAGGGAGTGCAAACTGGCAGGTGTTGAGAATGTTCTGTGGTGTTATAAAGGGAGTGTAAACTGGCAGGTGTTGAGAATGTTCTGTGATGTTATAAAGGGAGTGCAAACTGGCAGGTGTTGAGAATGTTCTGTGGTGTTATAAAGGGAGTGCAAACTGGCAGGTGTTGAGAATGTTCTGTGGTGTTATAAAGGGAGTGTAAACTGGCAGCTGTTGAGAATGTTCTGTGGTGTTATAAAGGAGTGTAAACTGGCATGTGTTGAGAATGCTCTGTGGTGTTATGAAGGAGTGTAAACTGGCGAGTGTTGATAATGTTCTGTGGTGTTATAAAGGAGTGTAAACTGGCAGGTGTTGAGAATGTTCTGTGGTGTTATAAAGGGAGTGTAAACTGGCATGTGTTGAGAATGCTCTGTGGTGTTATGAAGGGAGTGTAAACTGGCGGGTGTTGATAATGTTCTGTGGTGTTATAAAGGGAGTGTAAACTGGCGGGTGTTGAGAATGTTCTGTGGTGTTATAAAGGGAGTGTAAACTGGCGGGTGTTGAGAATGTTCTGTGGTGTTATAAAGGGAGTGTAAACTGGCGGGTGTTGAGAATGTTCTGTGGTGTTATAAAGGAGTGTAAACTGGTGGGTGTTGAGAATGTTCTGTGGTGTTATAAAGGGAGTGCAAACTGGCAGGTGTTGAGAATGTTCTGTGGTGTTATAAAGGGAGTGTAAACTGGCAGGTGTTGAGAATGTTCTGTGGTGTTATAAAGGGAGTGTAAACTGGCATGTGTTGAGAATGCTCTGTGGTGTTATGAAGGGAGTGTAAACTGGCGGGTGTTGATAATGTTCTGTGGTGTTATAAAGGGAGTGTAAACTGGCGGGTGTTGAGAATGTTCTGTGGTGTTATAAAGGGAGTGTAAACTGGCGGGTGTACTCACCTAGTTGTACTCACCTAGTTGTGGTTGCAGGGGTCGAGTCAAAGCTCCTGGCCCCGCCTCTTCACTGGCCGCTACTGGGTCACTCTCCCTGCGCCATGAGCTTTATCATACCTCTGCTTAAAGCTATGTATAGAGCCTGCCTCCACTACATCGCTTCCTAAACTATTCCACTTCCCGACAACTCTGTGACTGAAGAAATACTTCCTAACATCTCTGTGATTCATCTGAGTCTTCAACTTCCATCTGTGTCCCCTTGTTGTTGTGTCCCATCTCTGGAACATTCTGTCTCTGTCCACTTTGTCAATTCCTCATTCTGTGGTGTTATAAAGGGAGTGTAAACTGGCATGTGTTAAGAATGTTCTGTGGTGTTATAAAGGGAGTGCAAACTGGCAGGTGTTGAGAATGTTCTGTGGTGTTATAAAGGGAGTGTAAACTGGCGGGTGTTGAGAATGTTCTGTGGTGTTATAAAGGGAGTGCAAACTGGCAGGTGTTGAGAATGTTCTGTGGTGTTATAAAGGGAGTGTAAACTTACAGGTGTTGAGAATGTTCTGTGATGTTATAAAGGGGATGCAAACTGGCAGGTGTTGAGAATGCTCTGTGATGTTATAAAGGGAGTGTAAGCTGGCAGGTGTTGAGAATGTTCTGTGGTGTTATAAAGGGAGTGCAAACTGGCAGGTGTTGAGAATGTTCTGTGGTGTTATAAAGGGAGTGCAAACTGGCAGGTGTTGAGAATGTTCTGTGGTGTTATAAAGTTTAGTTTAATATCTATTATGCACCCATACCCATCCTGTGGGCGGTAGTGAATGTTCTGTGGTATTATAAAGGGAGTGTAGACTGGCAGGTGTTGAGAATGTTCTGTGGTGTTATAAAGGGAGTGTAAACTGGCAGGTGTTGAGAATGTTCTGTGGTGTTATAAAGGGAGTGTAAACACTTGTGTATCACCTTCTTGAAGATTTTTGATAGTAAAGGCAACTTTGATATTGACCTATACTAGTATGAGGCATCCTGTATGTAGCACCAACTGTAACAGGAGTCTTATTCTTTGATTACTATTTTTGCCATATACAGTGGTACCTCAACTTACGATATTTTTTCATTCCAGAATGCTGTTCAATTGCCATTACCAAACGAATTTATCCCCATAAGGAATGATGTAAAATAGACTAGTCCTTTTAGACCCCCAAAATTAACCTTACAAAAGCATTTAAAAAAATAAACTTACATAAAAGGGTGAGTTTGGGGACCATCGTAAGTCGAGGTACCACTGTATGTAGTTTTATTTTTATTGTTAAATACATACAGTTTTTACTTGTGCCCATTCTTCAACCCACATTTCTATATATTTTGATCAGCTTAATTGCTTAGAATTTGTATTTACTTTTAATCACCTTAATTGCTAAAAATTGTATTTACCTTTTGTCCTTTTTTCCAACCTCATTTCTATATACTATTGATCACCTTAACTGCCTAAAATTTTGTTTCAAGCCATTTTTTACTATTTCATGTAATATATTTTACTTTTATACAATTTAGCACTTTATTCTCCTATAATAGTTTACTTTCATTTTCTTTATATTGCCATTAATAAATTCTAAAATCACAACTAGTGCAATACTGAATCTAAATATTTGTTCTATAATAACTTAATACAAATAATAGTTAATTATTCCATCCAGTTCACTTAGCTAATGCAATACTGAATTTAAATATTTGTTTCATAATAACTCAATATTAGTCATAGTAATTTTCCAACCAGTTCATTTAGCTAGTTAAATAGTAAATCAACAACATTGTAAAGATATATCCTAAATCTCTATGACTTTTGTTCAAAAGTGTGTTAATCCAATAGCTAGTAAAATTAATTCATCAGATATCATATTTTTAAGTTTAGCATTATTCATTGTTCTTAAGTCTTGTTTTAGAATCACACTCGTATATAAACATTTGTCTAATTAATTAACTAACTCAGGTGCTAACTCAGGTGCTATAGTGTTTTAGACTCTTTTTAGCTGTAAATTGACTACCATAGTTCATTTTTTCATTTTTGTAAACATATCCAACGTACGTACTAATTCACGTGCCAAGAACTCCTATTGCATTGTCCTATTCTTAAGTCTACTTACATTGTTCTATTTTTAAGTTTAATTATAGAATCACACTAAATCTTATGATTCCAAACATTGATCCTGATATCAACCTCTTATTAACCCTTAAACTGTCCACACATAGATATACGTTCACTGCGTAGCTGACTGAATATTTAAAAAAAAAAAAAAAATGAAGAGCACATTTTTATAAACAGGATAGGCTAAAAAAAATTTTTGGGGGGCCAGTACTTACCGAGATATAAGCCCGCCAATTTGGTACTGGATGCTCACCTGACGGCAACATCAAGTCCTGCCGCTTGCAGAAGTAATGCCGATATATACAGTGGTACCTCGACTTACGATTTTAATCCGTCAGAGAGGGCATTTCTTAAGACGAAACAATCTTAACACGAATCAATTTTCCCCATAAGAAATATTTTTTTTTTTTTTTTTATTAACACATCGGCCGATTCCCACCAAGGCAGGGTGGCCCGAAAAAGAAAAACTTTCATCATCATTCACTCCATCACTGTCTTGCCAGAAGGGTGCTTTACACTACAGTTATAAAACTGCAACATTTACACCCCTCCTTCAGAGTGCCGGCACTGTACTTCCCATCTCCAGAACTCAAGTCCGGCCTGCCGGTTTCCCTGAATCCCTTCATAAATGTTACTTTGCTCACACTCCAACAGCACGTCAAGTATTAAAAACCATATGCCTCCATTCACTCCTATCAAATACGCTCACACATGCTTGCTGGAAATCCAAGCCCTCGCACACAAAACTTCCTTTACCCTCCCTCCAACCTTTCCTAGGCCGACCCTACCCCGCCTTCCCTCCACTACAGATTTATACACTCGAAGTCACTCTGTCTCGTTCCATTCTCTCTACATGTCCAAACCACCTCAACAACCCCTCCTCAGCTCTCTGACAATCGTTTTGGTGATCCCGCACCTCCTCCTAATTTCCAAACTCCGAATTCTCTGCATTATATTCACACCACACATTGACCTCAGACATGACATCTCCACTGCCTCCAGCCTTCTCCTCGTTGCAACATTCATCACCCATGCTTCACACCCATATAAGAGCGTTGGTATAACTATACTCTCATACATTCCCTCTTTACTTCCATGGACAAGGTTCTTTGTCTCCACAGACTCCGAAGTGCTCCACTCACCCTTTTCCCCTCATCAATTCTATGATTCACCTCATCCTTCATAGACCCATCCGCCGACATGTCCACTCCCAAATATCTGAATACATTCACCTCCTCCATACTCTCTCCTCCAATCTGATATCCAATCTTTCGTCACCTATTCTTTTGTTATCCTCATCACCTTACTCTTTCCTATATTCACTTTCAATTTTCTTCTTTTACACACCCTACCAAATTCATCCACCAACCTCTGCAGCTTCTCTTCAGAATCTCCCAAAGCACAGTGTCATCAGCAAAAAGCAACTGTGACAACTCCCACTTTGTATTTGCTTTTATCTTTAGCCCAACACCTCTTGCCAAGACCTCGCATTCACTTCTCTTACAACCCCATCTATAAATATATTGAACAACCACGGTGACATCACACATCCTTGTCTAAGGCCCACTTTTACTGGGAAATAGTCCCCTTCCCTCCTACACACTCTAACCTGAGCCTCACTATCCTCATAAAAACTCTTCACTGCTTTCAGTAACCTTCCTCCTATTCCATACACCTGCAACATCTGCCACATTGCCCCCTATCTACCCTATCATACGCCTTTTCCAAATCCATAAATGCCACAAAAACATCTTTACCCTTATCCAAATACTGTTCACCATATGTTTCACTGTAAACACTTGGTCTACACACCCCTACCTTTCCTAAAGCCCCTTGTTCATCTGCTATCCTGCTTTCTGTTTTACTCTTAATTCTTTCAATAATAACTCTACCATACACTTTACCAGGTACACTCAACAGACTTATTCCCCTATAATTTTTGCACTCTCTTTTGTCCCCTTTGCCTTTATACAAAGGAACAATACACGCTCTCTGCCAATCCCTAGGTACCTTACCCTCTTCCATACATTTATTAAATAATAGCACCAACCACTCCAAAATTATATCCCCACCTGCTTTTAACATTTCTATCTTTATCCCATCAATCCCAGCTGCCTTACCCCTTTCATTCTACCCACTGCCTCACGAACTTCCCTACACCCACAACTGGCTCTTCCACACTCCTACAAGATGTTATTCCTCCTTGCCCTACACACGAAATCACAGCTTCCCTGTCTTCATCAACATTTAACAAATCCTCAAAATATTCTCTCCATCTTCCCGATACCTCTAATCTCCATTTAATAACTCTCCTCTCCTATTTTTAACTGTCAAATCCATTTGTTCTCTAGGCTTCCTCAACTTATTAATCTCATTCCAAAACTTTTTCTTATTTTCAACAAAATTTGCTGATAACATCTCACCCACTCTCTCATCTGCTCTCTTTTTACATTGCTTCACCACTCTTTAACCTCTCTTTTCTCTCCATATACTCTTCCCTCCTTGCATCACTTCTACTTTGTAAAAACCTCTCATATGCTAACTTTTCTCCCTTACTACTCTCTTTACATCATCATTCCACCAATCGCTCCTCTTCCCTCCCGCACCCACTCGCCTGTAACCACAAACTTCTGCTGAACACTCTAACACTACATTTTTAAATCTACCCCATACATTTTCGACCCCATTGCCTACACTCTCACTAGCCCATCTATCCTCCAATAGTTGTTTATATCTTACCCTAACTGCCTCCTCTTTTAGTTTATAAACCTTCACCTCTCTTTACTTACTGATTCTATTTTCCTTGTATCCCATCTACCTTTTACTCCCACTGTAGCTATAACTAAAAAGTGATCTGATATATCTGTAGCCCTCTATAAACATGTACATCCTGAAGTCTACTCAACAGTCTTTTATCTACCAATACATAGTCCAACAAACTACTGTCATTACGCCCTACATCATATCTTGTATACTTATTTATCCTCTTTTTCTTAAAATATGTATTACCTATAACTAAACCCCTTTCTATACAAAGTTCAATCAAAGGGCTCCCATTATCATTTACACCTGGCACCCCAAACTTACCTACTACACCCTCTCTGCATGTTTCTCCCACTTTAGCATTTAGGTCCCCTACCACAATTACTCTCTCATTTGGTTCAAAAGTTCCTATACATTCGCTTAACATCTCCCAAAATCTCTCTCTCCTCTACACTCCTCTCTTCTCCAGGTGCATACACGCTTATTATGACCCACTTTTCGCATCCGACCCTTATTTTAATCCACATAATCCTTGAATTTACACATTTATATTCCCTCTTTTCCTTCCATAACTGATCCTTCAACATTATTGCTACCCTTCCTTAGCTCTAACTCTCTCAGATACTCCTGACTTAATCCCATTTATTTCTCCCCACTGAAACTCGCTATCTCGTCCAAGACTTCCAAAAGTAGTTAAATAAAATATTTTTAGAACTTTTGGACATTAAATAATAAATAATTTAATAAAGAATACATAAATACACATGCAAATATTGTACAATAACATGTCACTTACATTTATTGAAGAGTTGTTGATGTGTGGAGGACGGAGGAGGGGAGAAGGTGGAGTAGTATGCTAGTGTTTGAAGGGGAATCCTTCCATTAACACTGCAGGTACCAAGTCCTTTTCTGGGGTTACTGCCTTTTTCTTTGAATGCCACTAGGACCAGCTTGAGAGTCACTGGACCTCTTTCTAACAACAAATTTGTCCAGGGAGCTCTGTGTCTGGCGATTCTTTAAAACATCCCTGAAGTGGGACACCACAGTGTCATTGTACAGGTTGCCAGCACGGCCTGCAACAGCATGGTTAGGGTGATATTCATCCATAAATGCTTGCACCTTGCTCCACATTCCACAAATGTCCTTAATCCTTGAAGAAGGCACATTCTTCCATTTTTGTTCCACCTCCTCCTCCTCCTCTGAACCATTGTCCTGACCTCTGCTCTCTTGTTCCAGTTGCTGTTGAAGCTCTTGCAGATCTTCAGTGGTTAGCTCTTCCTTGTGCTCCTCCACCAACTGTTCCACATCCTCACCACTCACCTCTAACCCCAAAGACTTGCCCAATTCCACAATTTCTTCCAAAACAGGCTCAGGCTCAGGCTCAGGGTTCTGAGGCTCAGCCCCAAAACCTTCAAAATCCCTCTCTAGGACACAGTCTGGCCACAATTTTCTCCAGGCAGAGTTCAAAGTCCTGGTAGTCACTCCTCCCAAGCCTTACCTATAAGGTGTACACAATGCAGCATATGGAAATGTTTTTTCCAAAATTCTCTTAGGGTTATGTTCATGTTCAGGGTCACATCAAAGCACTTTTGAAACATTGCTTTGGTATAGAGTTTTTTAAAGTTGGAAATGACCTGCTGGTCCATGGGCTGGAGGAGAGGAGTGGTATTAGGGGGCAAGAACTTCACTTTGATGAATTTAAACTCCTCCACAATTTTCTACCAAGTTTGGAGGATGACAAGGAGCATTGTCCATTATCAGGAGGCACTTAAGTGGCAAATTATTGTCCAATAGATATTTCTTCACACTGGGGCCAAACACTTCATTGAACCAATCTAAGAAAATGTCCTTTGTGACCCAAGCCTTTTGTTAGACTTCCACATCACACACAAGTTAGACTTGCTGACACCGCATCTGCCAAACACTCGGGATTTTCAAAAGATACACTAGTAAAGGCTTCACTTTGCAATCACCACTGGCATTGGCACAAAGCATCAAAGTTAGCCTGTCTTTCATAGGCTTATGTCCTGGCTGTGCCTTTTCCTCCTGAGTAATGTAGGTCCTGTTGGGCATTTTCTTCCAAAACAGGCCTGTTTCATCACAATTAAACACTTGTTGGGGGAGGAATTGTTCAGCCTCTATGTACTCCTGGAATTCAGGCACATATTTTTCAGCCGCACTTTGTCACAACTGGCTCCCCACCATGCCTCACAACACTATGTATGCCAGTACGCTTCTTAAATTTTTGAAACCAGCCTCTGCTGGCTTTAAATTCGCTCACTTCACTCGTTGCAGGCATTTTCTTAAGGAGATCATCATGCAACTGCCTTGCTTTTCACATATTATTCCCTCCGAAACAGTATCTCCTGCTAACTGTTTCTCGTTGATCCACACCAACAACAACCTTTCCACATTTTCCAGCACTTGTGGTCTGTGTTTTGTGATCACAGATGCACCTTTTGCAACAACAGCTTCCTTGATTTTACTTAAATATTTCTTATCCACAATGGTAGAGATGGTAGAATAGGGTTTACCATACAGCCTGGCCAGCTCACTGATACGCACTCCACTTTCATATTTTTCTATTATCTCCTTCTTCACTTCTATCGTACATATATTTCTGTTCCTCTTGCCACAGGCTTAGCACTAGGATCTTTCCTTGGACCCATGGTAGCTTATTTAGCAGTTGCAAGCACTAAAAACAGTGGAATAATGACAATATACTGGTATGAATGCGTGGGTGTGGGTGGGTGGTCGCTCTCGCTTGTAAACAATAGCACACTGACGCTCCCTGGAGTGCGCGCTCAGCTGGGCTCCAAGCGGACAGGTCCGGTACGAAAGGCGTAAGACGAATCAATCAACGGATGTCGCATTCAAATTTCTTACGTTATAAGTAACGGATATCGAATATAACGTAAGATGATAACAACGTAAGTCGAGGTACCACTGTACTTTTTTTTCTAGTTTTTATTTTAATTTATATAATTTTTATGTTCTGATAATTACAATTTACAATAGTTCTTGTGATTTCATAGCCAATCTTTGTTCTAACACTAATATTATGTACTGAAATAGTACTCAAATAGTCACAATCACACCAACAGGTGAACAGTTTCACCTTCCTTGGTCATTTACTATTGTCTATAAATATATACGAAGTATTTATAGGTCCCAGCAATGTTTTAGAGATCCTGGAGTATATATGAAACTCCTTGAAGAATGGTGTGTTGACAAGTGTCAGATAACTCTTGACAGCCCAGTGACATTTGATAAATGTCAGCAGTGCTGGAGGGAACCCTCCCTTTTTCAATATCTGTCTGTCTGTCTATATGTGTCTGTCTATCTGTCTGTCTGTCTATCTGTCTGTATCTGTCTGTCTGTATATCTGTCTGTTTGTCTAGCTCTGCTTATGTCTGTCTAACTCTGCTTATCTGTCTGCCTGTGTATGTCTTTCTGTGTGCTTGTCTCAGTTTCAGAGTGCGTCTCGTAAGCCAACAGGTATTATACACGATCCAGAAGTGACGATGCGTATTACTTGCCAGGGGTTTCCATGCTTATTATGTATTATAGCTACAAAGGGGTTTAGTAATAGGTAAATACATATTTTAAGAAAAAGAGGATAAATAAGTACAGTGGACCCCCGAGTTTCGTAAGGTTCTTATTTCGTAAAAATTGTGTTTCGTAAGCTTTTTCCGATTTCGAGAATCGTAAACTGGCTCGTGTTTCGTAACGTATTAGACCTGTCCGTCTGCTCCGCGCCTGCACAGGACGCAGGATGCCCGCCAGTGAAGCGTTGTTTACCATTGAGAGAACATTACCCAGCGTGCTCTTTCAAACATTCACAATACATTTGGTGTCTTTTTTGGTGGTTTAGTGACTGTCACTGTGAAATAAGTCATCATGGGTCCAAAGAAGCTTCCTAGTGGCACCCCAGTGGTAGCATTCATGCAGTGAGTGTAGCATTCATGCAGTGAGTGTAGCAGGCATGCAGGGAGTTTAGCAGGCATGCAGGGAGTGTAGCATTCATGCAGGGAGTTTAGCATTCATGCAGGGAGTTTAGCATTCATGCAGGGAGTTTAGCAGGCATGCAGGGAGATTAGCAGGCATGCAGGGAGTGTAGCATTCATGCAGGGTGTTTAGCAGGCATGCAGGGAGTTTAGCAGGCATGTAGGGAGTGTAGCATTGATGCAGGGAGTTTAGCATTCATGCAGGGAGTGTAGCATTGATGCAGGGAGTTTAGCATTGATGCAGGGAGTTTAGCATTGATGCAGGGAGTTTAGCATTGATGCAGGGAGTTTAGCATTGATGCAGGGAGTTTAGCATTGATGCAGGGAGTTTAGCATTAATGCAGGGAGTTTAGCATTAATGCAGGGAGTTTAGCATTCATGCAGGGAGTTTAGCATTCATGCAGGGAGTGTAGCATTCATGCAGGGAGTGTAGCAGGCATGCAGGGAGTGTAGCAGGCATGCAGGGAGTGTAACAGGCGGCATGCAGGGAGTGGGAATTCCCCTTCGTAGAATTCCTCCCCCATCAAGTGTTTAATTGTGATGAAACAGGCCTGTTTTGGAAGAAAATGCCCAACAGGACCTTCATTACTCATTACCCTATCTTCCAGATGCCTGCAACTCTTCAATAATGCCCTGGCATGCCAGTGGCTCTCCTTGCATTACAGTTTTATAATTGTTTTATAATTGTAACTACCAATAACATTGTACACTTGTAACATGCATTGAAATAAAAATTATTATTATTATTATTATTATTATTAAGTAAATGTATATATATATTATTTTTAATTATTTTGTATGTGAATATTTTTTTGTGGAACGGATTAATTGTATTTACATTATTTCTTATGGGAAATAAGGGTTCGAATTTCGTAAACTTCGTGTTAAGTAATAGCTCCTGGAACGGATTAATTACGATACTCGGGGGTCCACTGTATACAAGATATGATGTAGGGCGTAATGACAGTAGTTTGTTGGACTACGTATTGGTAGATAAAAGACTGTTGAGTAGACTTCAGGATGTACATGTTTATAGAGGGGCCACAGATATATCAGATCACTTTTTAGTTATAGCTACAGTGGGAGTAAAAGGTAGATGGGATACAAGGAAAATAGAAGTAGTAAGTAAGAGAGAGGTGAAGGTTTATAAACTAAAAGAGGAGGCAGTTAGGTTAAGATATAAACAACTATTGGAGGATAGATGGGCTAGTGAGAGTGTAGGCAATGGGGTCGAAGATGTATGAGGTAGATTTAAAAATGTAATGTTAGAGTGTTCAGCAGAAGTTTGTGGTTACAGGTGAGGGGGTGCGGGAGGGAAGAAGAGCGATTGGTGGAATGATAATGTAGAGAGAGTAGTAAGGGAGAAAAAGTTAGCATATGAGAGGTTTTTACAAAGTAGAAGTGATGCAAGGAGGGAAGAGTACGTATATGGAGAGAAAAAGAGAGGTTAAGAGAGTGGTGAAGCAATGTAAAAAGAGAGCAAATGAGAGAGTGGGTGAGATGTTATCAACAAATTTTGTTGAAAATAAGAAAAAGTTTTGGAGTGAGATTAATAAGTTGAGGAAGCCTAGGGAACAAATGGATTTGACAGTTAAAAATAGGAGAGGAGAGTTATTAAATGGAGAGTTAGAGGTATCAGGAATGTGGAGGGAATATTTTGAGGAGTTGTTAAATGTTGATGAAGACAGGGAAGCTGTGATTTCGTGTATAGGGCAAGGAGGAATAACATCTTGTAGGAGTATGGAAGAGCCAGTTGTGAGTGTGGGGGAAGTTTGTGAGGCAGTGGGTAGAATGAAAGGGGGTAAGGCAGCTGGGATTGATGGGATAAAGATAGAAATGTTAAAAGCAGGTGGGGATATAGTTTTGGAGTGGTTGGTGCAATTATTTAATAAATGTATGGAAGAGGGTAAGGTACCTAGGGATTGGCAGAGAGCGTGTATTGTTCCTTTGTATAAAGGCAAAGGGGACAAAAGAGAGTGCAAAAATTATAGGGGAATAAGTCTGTTGAGTGTACCTGGTAAAGTGTATGGTAGAGTTATTATTGAAAGAATTAAGAGTAAGACAGAAAGCAGGATAGCAGATGAACAAGGGGGCTTTAGGAAATGTAGGGGGTGTGTAGACCAAGTGTTTGCAGTGAAACATATAGGTGAACAGTATTTGGATAAGGGTAAAGAGGTTTTTGTGGCATTTATGGATTTGGAAAAGGCGTATGATAGGGTGGATAGGGAAGCAATGTGGCAGATGTTGCAGGTGTATGGAATAGGTGGTAGGTTACTGAAAGCAGTGAAGAGTTTTTATGAGGATAGTGAGGCTCAGGTTAGAGTGTGTAGGAGGGAGGGGGACTATTTCCCAGTAAAAGTGGGCCTTAGACAAGGATGTGTGATGTCACCATGGTTGTTCAATATATTTATAGATGGGGTTGTAAGAGAAGTGAATGCGGGGGTCTTGGCAAGAGGTGTGGGGTTAAAAGATAAAGAATCAAATACAAAGTGGGAGTTGTCACAGTTGCTTTTTGCTGATGACACTGTGCTTTTGGGAGATTCTGAAGAGAAGTTGCAGAAGTTGGTGGATGAATTTGGTAGGGTGTGTAAAAGAAGAAAATTGAAAGTGAATATAGGAAAGAGTAAGGTGATGAGGATAACAAAAAGATTAGGTGACGAAAGATTGGATATCAGATTAGAGGGAGAGAGTATGGAGGAGGTGAATGTATTCAGATATTTGGGAGCGGACATGTCAGCGGATGGGTCTATGAAGGATGAGGTGAATCATAGAATTGATGAGGAGAAAAGGGTGAGTGGAGCACTTCAGAGTCTGTGGAGACAAAGAACTTTGTCCATGGAAGTAAAGAGGGGAATGTATGAGAGTATAGTTATACCAACACTCTTATATGGGTGTGAAGCATGGGTGATGAATGTTGCAACGAGAAGGCTGGAGGCAGTGGAGATGTCATGTCTGAGGTCAATGTGTGGTGTGAATATAATGCAGAGAATTCGGAGTTTGGAAATTAGGAGGAGGTGCGGGATGACCAAAACTATTATCCAGAGAGCTGAGGAGGGGTTGTTGAGGTGGTTCGGACATGTAGAGAGAATGGAACGAGACAGAATGACTTCGAGAGTGTATAAATCTGTAGTGGAGGGAAGGCGGGTAGGGTCGGCCTAGGAAAGATTGGAGGGAGGGGTAAAGGAGGTTTTGTGTGCGAGGGCTTGGACTTCCAGCAAGCATGTGTGAGCGTATTTGATAGGACTGAATAGAGACAAATGGTTTTAATACTTGACGTGCTGTTGGAGTGTGAGCAAAGTAACATTTATGAAGGGATTCAGGGAAACCGGCAGGCCGGACTTGAGTCCTGGAGATGGGAAGACAGTGCATACACTCTGAATGAGGGGTGTTAGTGTTGCAGTTTTATAATTGTAGTGTAAAGCACCCCTCTGGCAAGACAGTGATGGAGTAAATGATGATGAAAGTTTTTTTTTCGGGCCACCCTGCCTTGGTGGGAATCGCCGATGTGTTAATAAAAAAAAATAATAATAAAAAAAAAAATCTACAAGCATTGTATAGCAATTTGCCTGGAATTTTTGGGTTATCCTAGGTAATTTACACTATGTATAATAACTGTACTTATGTGTACATATGAGAGAGAGACAGAGATATAGGACATATAGATATAGATAGATATATAGACAGACAAAGATATAGACAGATAAAGATATAGACAGACAAAGATATAGACAGACAAAGATATGGACAGATAGATATATAGACAGATAGAGTTATAGACAGATAGAGAGACAGCCAGAGACAGCCAAAGCCAGCCAGCCTGCCGAATACATAATACCATAAGAAAGAAGGAACACTGCAGAAGGCCTACTGGCCCATGCAAGGCAGGTCCATGTCACCCCCCAACTTTGACCAATGACCCACCTAGTCAGGTCACATCCTCTGAAGGAAGGAGCATGGCATCAGACCTAGTAGCACAAGCTAGTCAGGTCAAACTCACACCCACCCACAGCCACTCATGTATTTATCTAACCTATTTTTACTTTCCTCTTATAAGGGAGTGTTAATGCGACATAACATCATTGAATCCCTGGTGTTTGCTACACTATTTGCTCTAACTGGCACTCAATCGAACTGGTGCTCCCACAAGGTACTAAGTGGTCCCAGATTTTTTTAATACTGCGCACACTGAGGGCGCAGACCCATTCTCTCATGTCTAGGCAACTCAGGCCTATCGCGCTAAATTTGAAGGAATGAAAATAAAACGCTGATCTACGTCGTCAGCTACGCGAGTGAACGTATATCTACGTGTGGACAGTTTAAGGGTTAAATGACTTACAAGAACCTAACAATAACTGTCATTACTACACAGCAGAACAGGCAAAAACACTACTCAAAGCCAACAATAACATAACTATATTTAACTACAATGTCAGATCTTTACAAACATTTTGATGACCTCAATGCATTATTAAACTCACTACAGGCCAGTATGTCCATCATTGCCTCACTGAAACCTGGCTAAAGCCTAATACAAATACAGTGGACCCTCGGTTAACGAAATTAATCCGGTCCAGGAACTATTACTTAATCTGAATCTTTCAGATCTGAAACCTTATTTCCCATAAGAAATAATGTAAATACAATTAATTGCTCCACAAAAAATAATCACTCAAAAAAAAAAAACATTTACTTACCTTTATTGAAGAGACTTGCAGGCATCTGGAAGATAGGGAGGATGACTGGGGCAGGGCATTAGTGGCTGGAAGGGGAATCCCCTCCAAAAGGACTTCAGGTAACAAGTCCCTCTCTGGGGTTACTTCCCTTCTTGGTCTTTTAATGCCACTAGGACCAGCTTGAGAGTCACTAGACCCCTGCCTGGTGAAGTAACATTGTGTATGCCACTACGTTTCTTAAACTTCTCAAACCAGCCTTTGCTGGCTTTAAAATCACTCCTCACCACTGGTTCCAGGCATTGTCTTCACAAGATCTGCGTGCAACTTCCTTGCCTTTTCACAAATTATCGTCATAGAAATACTATCACCCGCTAACTGTTTTTCATTGATCCACACCATCAACAACTCTCAACCTCATCCACTGTTTTCGATCTTTGTTTCGTTAACAAATTAACCCCTTTTGCAACATTAGCTTCCTTGATCTCATTTCTCTTTGCCAGGATAGTGCCGATAGCAGATGGAGTTTTCTTGTACATCCTGGCAAGATCACTCAGACGTACACCACTCTCATATTTTTCTATGATTTCCTTCTTCAGTTCGATGGTGTTCCTCACTCTCTTTACCACAGGGTGCCACTAGAAGCTTCTTTGGACCCATGGTGACTTATTTCACAGTGACAATCACTAAACCACCAAAAAAGACACCAAATATATTGTGAATCTTTGAAAGAGTGCGCTAGGTAATGTTCTCTCAATAGTAAACAGCGCTCACTGGCGCTCCTGCGCTTGCGCGGAGCAGGCGGACACGTCTAATACCTTCGCTAACCGAGGAATTTTTCGCAACCGCATTTAAAAAGCTCGTTTTCCGAAGCTTCTTTAAAGGAACCTTTCGTTAACCGAGTCCACTGTACTACAGATATCTACACCATTCCTGGTTACACAGCCATACACAATTGTAGGCCAGACCAACAAAGAGGTGGCACAGCTATATTCTACTCAGACCAGCTTGAATGTATCAACAATACATGCACAAGAGATGAACATGGAGAATATATAATAGCTAAGTTTAAATCCAAATACCTACAAAAACCTCTCACAGTGATAAACACCTATAGATTACCACAGTCAAATATTAACCCTTTGACTGTTTCGGACGTATATATACGTCTTACGAGCCAATGTTTCGGACGTATTTATACACCTAAATTCTAGCAGCCTCAAATCAAGCAGGAGAAAGCTGGTAGGCCCACATATGAGAGAATGGGTCTGTGTGGTCAGTGTGCGCAGTATAAAAAAAATCCTGCAGCAAGCAGTACATAATGAGAAAAAAAACTCCGATATTGATAAAACCTATTTCATTCAGTTTGGGAACAGAGCTACAAATGTACCACTTAACATAATGATAAACGGATCACTTGTCACAAAACTCACAGAGGGAAAATTCTTAGGTATCCATCTTGACAGTGGCCTAAAATCTCAGACACATATACAACAAATTTCCAAGAAAGTCTCCAAGACCGTGAGAATACTATCCAAGATACGGTACTATGTTCCACAACCAGCTCTCCTTACCCTATATCACTCACTCATTTACCCCTACCTCACCTATGGAATCTGCGCATGGGGCTCAACATCAATAACTCATCTCAGACCATTAATAACACAACAAAAGGCTGCAGTTAGAATGATAACAAATTCACACTCCAGACAACATACTCCACCAATATTCAAAATCTAAACTTACTCACCATACAAGACATCCATACTTTTTACTGTGCCTACTACATACAGTGGACCCCCGGCTAACGTTCATTCCAGATAACGTTATTTTCGGCTAAAGGTTGCTTTTTACGTTCAATATTTTTTCGGCTAGCGTTATTTACTCAGCTAGCGTTACTACTCAGCCCCTGTCTGCCCGCTCTGCGCTTGCGCACCTTCTCCCAGGACGCCAGTCCAGCGTTGTTTACACTTGAGTGAACAATACCCAGCGCGTCTTTCAAGCATTCACAATACATTTGGTGTCTTTTTTGGTGATTTAGTGACTGTCACTTGAAATAAGTCACCATGGGTCCAAAGAAGCTTCCTAGTGGCACCCTGTGGTAAAGAGAGTGAGGAACACCTCGAACTGAAGAAGGAGATTGTTGAAAAATATGAGAGTGGCGTACGGTGGGTGAGCTTGTCAGGATGTACAACAAAAACACAGTTTAGCAGGCATGCGGGGGAGTGTAGCAGGCATGCAGGGAGGTAGCAGGCATGCAGAGAGGGCAGGCATGCAGGGAGTGTAGCAGGCAAGGGAGTGTAGCAGGCATGCAGGGAGTGTAGCAGGCATGCAGGGAGTGTAGCAGGCATGCAAGGAGGTAGCAGGCATGCAAGGAGGTAGCAGGCATGCAGGGAGTGTAGCAGGCATGCAGGGGGAGTGTAGCAGGCATGCAGGAGTGTAGCAGGCATGCAGGGAGTGTAGCAGGCATGCAGGGAGTGTAGCAGGCATGCAGGGAGTGTAGCAGGCATGCAGGGAGTGTAGCAGGCATGCAGGGATGTAGCAGGCATGCAGGGAGTGTAGCAGGCATGCAGGGAGTGTAGCAGGCATGCAGGGAGTGTAGCAGGCATGCAGGGAGTGTAGCAGGCATGCAGGGAGGTAGCAGGCATGCAGGGAGTAGCAGGCATGCAGGGAGTGTAGAAGGCAAGCAAGGAGGTAACAGGCATGCAGGGAGTGTAGCAGGCAAGCAGGGAGTGTAGCAGGCATGCAGGGAATGTAGCAGGCATACGGGGAGTGAGCAGGCATGCAGGGAGTGCAGCAGGCATGCAGGGAGTGTAGCAGGAATGCAGGGAGTGTAACAGGCATGAAAGGAGTGTAGCAAGCATACAGGGAGTGAGGATTCCCCTTCCAAACACTAAGCCCTGCCCCTGTCCTCCCTATCTTCCCAATGCCAGCAAGTCTCTTCAATAAATGTAAGTAAATGTTATTTTAAATGTTTATTTCATTATTTATTTATAAATTTTAAATTGTATGTAGTATTTATGTGTGTTTTCTGTATGTAAAACTATAGTTATTCTTTAAAAAATTATTTTTTTTTTGTGAATATTTTTGGATGTCTTGAACGGATTAATTGTATTTACATTATTTCTTATGGGAAATAAGGCTTCGGATAACGTTTTTTTCGGCTAAAGCTCTAGCTCCTGGAATGGATTAAGAACGTTAGCCGAGGGTCCACTGTACATAGAACACTCTATGCAAATATTAACCCACCACTCAAACTTCTCCTTACCAACTTTAACAGGACACATGACCATAACACTAGACACAGATCACTCCTCGATGTTCCCCGTGTCCATCTAACACTATGCAAGAACTCAATGCATATAAAAGGCCCGAAAATTTGGAATTCATTACCTGTGATTGCCAAAGAAACCCTGCCTGTACCTCAATTCAAAATGATGCTAAAAAAAAAACCTTCTCACCCAAACCTAACTGTTTCTATAACATTAACAAATAAAATAATTCACTCTTGTACTCTGTGTAACTTATATAATGATCATATAAACTGTAACTTATATAATGACCATATAAACTGTAACTTATATAATATAATAATAATATAATATATTTATTTACTACAAGTACATGTACAAGGTATACAGGCCCAGCTGACATCAATGACATACTACTATATAGAAAGTCCCTTGTTATGCAGAGCATTTCGGGCAAATTAGGTCCTTGTCCCAGGATGCGACCCACACCAGTCGACTAACTCCCAGGTACCCATTTTACTGATGGGTGAACATAGACAACCGTGAAAGAAACACGCCAATGTTTCTACCCGAGCTGGGAATCGAACGCAACCTCGCCGGTGAAGCGAGAGCTTTAGCGATCAGGCCACGGGCACTGTAACTTATATAATGACAATATAAACTGTAATTGCAATACAACTAATTGTTTTAATTTGTTTGATCTCATTCTACTGCTAATTAATCTTAAGAATACCCACAATGCTCAGCATATTAGGGCTTTTGGCATGTACACCTCATTTATACCTAACCATGTAGTTCAACATTGTATCATGTCCAAATAAACTATTATTATTATTATTATTATTATTATTATTAATATACACATGTATCCACCACATCATTGTAACATGTATCCACCACATCATTGTAACATGTATCCACCACATCATTGTAACATTTATCCACCACATCATTGTAACATGTGGCCCAGTGGTCTGGTGGCTAGAGCTCTTGCTTCACACACGGAGGGCCCGGGTTCGATTCCGGCGGGTGGAAACATTTCGAATGTTTCCCCTTACACCTGTTGTCATGTTCACCTAGCAGCAAATAGGTACCTGGGTTGTTAGTCGACTGGTGTGGGTCGCATCCTGGGGGACAAGATTAAGGACCCCAATGGAAATAAGACAGACAGTCCTCGATGACGCACTGACTTTCTTGGGCTATCCTGGGTGGCCAACCTTTCGGGGTTAAAAATCCGAAGAAATCTTATCTTATCTTATCCACTATATCATTGTAACATGTGGTATTACAACATAATACTTCATTAGAATAGTAGATGGTGATGTATTTAGAGCCTGTTTATCCCACATATAATTTATTCAAAGCCTGCTTATCCCATATATAATGTATTTAAAGCCTGTATATCTCACATATAGTGTATTCAGAGCAGCAGCGACTCACCTGTTATAATGAAGGGTTGCTGGTGGCGTTGGCAGTAAGTACAACCAATGCCACCAAGACCACGATGGCGTACACCCACTGACACCAGGAAGACCACCTTCTTCCAGGCACGGGTCCAGCAAGAGTCACTCGCCGAACTCTAACAGCTGCTATGTCCTTCACTTTCTGTAAGTTGAAGTTAATGATATATGCAGTGGGGGATGGGGGATTTGGTACTATTCACACAATACCAGCCAGGGTATTGTGTGTTAGTGAACTGCACCATGGCTGGTACAATTCATAACTAACCCACAGTACCATGGCTGGTACAATTCACTACCACACAATACCATGACTGGTACAATTTCGCCACACAACACCATGACTGGTACAATTCACTAATCCACAATACCATAACTACAAGAATTCACAACCTACAATACCCTGACTAGACCTTCGTAACCTTAACGAGCCATGAATGACCCCAACAGCAATTATAAAGGGAAAATTACCCTCATTATCAACAAAACGACAATGGAAGAGAGTCCTAGGGTGAGGTCCTGCCATCTAGTCTTGCCAATGTTGTGGAAGAACTTCTCATAAGTTTCGATAATGCCATCGCTGGAGTACGACAAGCCAAAGAGGCCCTTAAGCTGTGATGACGCGATGGTAATCGCTGCTGCTGATGTAAATCCGCTGATGACCGGCTTGGAGATGAAGTTGATGAGGAATCCTAGCAGAAGGAACAATTAGAAGGCGGTTAGCAAGCAGTCGGAATAATTCAAAGCGAGGTCAGACAGTTTTTGCATTCGCTCTGCCATGCAGTTGAGCAAATGCAACCTTTATTAATAATAATAATGTTTACAATTACCAGTACATGATACAACTTATACAGACCATAACTGACATCAATAACATACTATATAGAAAGTCCCTGGTAATACAGAGCAAGTCTATATACAATCAATGCTCTTATAAGTTTATAGCATACTAACTCACCCAGGTTACAACATATTAACTAAGGTTACAACATACTCAGGTTACAGTATACTCACCCAGGTTACACAATCCTGCAGTGATAATAATAAGGCCAGAAGTGAAGCATAGGAGGACAGCATAGACAGGACCACCAGTGCCAGAATACTCCAGGGTCATGAGGGCCATGATGGCTGTGGGTCCAATGGTTATATTCTTACAGCTGCCAAAGATCACATACATGAAGCAGCCCATGAATGCTGAGTACAGTCCATACTGAAAGAGAGAGAGAGCGAGTGGTACAGTCCATACTGAGTGAGAGTGTGGTACAGTTAGTGGTACAGTCCATACTGAGTGAGAGTGTGGTACAGTTAGTGGTACAGTCCATACTGAATGAGAGAGTGTGGTGCAGTTAGTACAGTGGTACAGTTACTGGTACAGTTGTGCAATCCATACTGAGTGGAGAAAGTGTTATTTGTCCCAGAAATTCCACCGTTTTGTTCATACGTAAATATTATAGGGTGATGGTGGCAGTAATGTCGCGAGTGTTGTATCGCGGCCTTACAACCCACTATGTAAGAACACGGAGAAGTATCATAAGATTAATATACTGATAAATGTAAACTTTAAGAATGGTTTAGGTAGTCTTGAATTGTTAGTAAATATTAGAATTAATAATATAGCCTTAGATGTTAATATTATACGTATTAGGTAGTGAGGTTAAAGCAGCGAGGATCACAGCTATATATATACAGTGGTCCCTCGGTTTTCGTGCATCTCCAAACTCGAACATTTATGTAAGTGTATTTTCGTAAGTGCTGTTGCAAGTGTATTTTTGGGGGTCTGAAATAGACTAACCTACGTGACATTATTTCTTAAGGAAGTAAATTCGTTCAGTAATGCCACTTGAGCAGCATTCTGGAACGAATTTTCGGCGAAAATCGAGGACCACTGTACAGTGGACCCTCGGTTTCATGCACCTCCAAACTCGAACAATTATGTAAGTGTATTTTCGTTAGTTCTTTTGTAAATGTACTTTTGGGGGTCTGAATTGACTAATCTAATTTACATTTGTCCTTATGGGAACAAATTGTTTAGGTAACAGCACTCAAACAGCATTCTGGAAAGAATTTTCAACGAAAACCGAGGGTCCACTGTATATATATATATATATATATATATATATATATTTCATGGGGAAGGGAATTCCTTTCCGTAAGCCATGGAGGCTTACATGCTGGGAGTAAGGCTAGTACCCTTTTCCTGAATATATTACTATGTAAAAGGAGAAACTTCGCTTTTTCTTTTGGGCATTCGCTGGAAACGGCTCGACGTGTTGAAAGAAAGAAAGAATATATATATATATATATATATATATATATATATATATATATATATATATATATATATATATATATATCTTCTTCTTTCAACACGCGGCCGCCTCCCACCGAAGCAGGGTGGCCCAAAAGAAAAACGAAAGTTTCTCCTTTTACATTTAGTAATATATACAGGAGAAAGGGTTACTAGCCCTTGCACCCGGCATTTTAGTCGCTCTACGACACGCATGGCTTACGGAGGAAGAATTCTGTTCCACTTCCCCATGGAGATATATATATACAGTGGTACCCCGACTTACGATATATTTTTCATTCCAGAATGCTGTTCAAGTGCCATTACCAAACAATTTATCCTCATAAGGAATTATGTAAAATAGACTAGTCCTTTTAGACCCCCAAAATTACACTTACAAAAGCATTTAAAAAATAAACTTACATAAAAGGGTGAGTTTGGGGACCATCGTAACTCGAGGTACCACTGTATATATATATATATATATATATATATATATATATACAGTGGTACTCCGTTGATGGTCCTCAAACTCACCCTTTTATGTAAGTTTATTTTTAAATGCTTTGTAAGTGTTGGGGGTCTAAAGGACTAGTCTATTTACAACATTTTTAAGGAGATAATTCGTTTGTTGATTGAAAGCATTCTGAATGAAAAATATCGTAAACCGAGGTACCACTGATATATATATATATATATATACAGTGGTACCTCGACTTACGATATTTTTTCATTCCAGAATGCTGTTCAAGTGTCATTACCAAACGAATTTATCTCCTTAAGAAATGTTGTTAAATAGACTAGTCCTTTTAGACCCCCAAAATTACACTTACAAAAGCATTTAAAAAAATAAACTTACATACAAGGGTGAGTTTGGGGACCATCGTAAGTCGAGGTACCACTGTATATATATATACGTATACAGTAGAACATCATTTAGCACGAGATTATGTTGCACGTTACGGGTATTGCACGATTTAAGATTTGCGACACATTATCATCTGACACGACGTAAAGATGATATTACACGGTTCGGCAGGAGGGAAAAAATTTGAGCGAGCGGTCACCCGCGGTGGGTTAAACCATTGAGTCAGTGGGGGTCCTACTAAGGGTGGCTATGAGCCACATCAAGTGTTTAATGCTGACGAGACAAGTGTTTTCTGGAAGAAAATGCCAACACAAACTTATATCAGTCAGCAAGAGAAAAGTGCACCAGGCTTCAAGACAGCAAAGGATCGCTTCACCTTTCAAATTCAAATTCAAATTCAAATTCTTTATTTCATGTAATACAAGGTGGGGGGTACTTATAGTTATACATTAAAGTTGATATTACAAGATGGCCAATAATATGCCTAGGTATGCCTAGGCTTTTCAGGCAGTCTTATGATAGGTCTTACTCAATAGCTATACAATGGATATACAGATTGTAAGGTTAGGTTAGGTTTACAAAATTTAGGTACTGGAATTTAAACATTGAGAATTTAACAATTAGTATAAAAAGTTAGCAATTAGTTTATATATTAATGATAAAGGTGATATATTGGCATAATATAGTTTCTATATTGGAGTATCTTAGGCAAACTTATGACTAGCTTAAGTATTATGGAGCAATAATTGTATTAGAATTTTGGTTAGAACTGTGCAAATTAAGGGGAATCACAGATATCAATAAGTGTATTTTGCTGTGGTTAGTAATGTGCTCCTTTTCGGTAATGCATCAGGTGATTTCAAGTGTAAGCCCATGGTTATTTACTGCCTAAGAATCTTCATGCTTTGAGGAAAAGGGAATTTATTTTTCCTTCCTGCAAACTGTAAGTTTATTCAGATACACGGGGCCAGGAGCTGAGTCTCGACCCCTGCAACCACAATTAGGTGAGTACAGTTACATACATTATCATACATAGCAGCATATGTGTAGAGAACCTAGGATAACCCAAAAAAAGTCAGTCAATGGAAATACTAAGTCACTCTGACTTTTTTGGGTTATCCTAGGTTCTCTACACATATGCTGCTATGTATGATAATCTTCGTAACTGTATCTGTGTATACCTGAATAAACTTACTTACAGTTTGTGGGAAGGAAAAACAAATAACCATTTCCACAAGCAGCCTTGTTGTTGTTCAGCGGGGGGACACCACCGGCCATCCCTCCCCACCCACCCTGGACCCCACCATCCCAGCATTCGTACGTATTTCGTACGCGTCAAAAAAAAAGTCCTCTGAGAGAGTGAATTGTGTTTTGATCTTTAAATTTATATATCTTGTATCTGCCAAGCAATCACAGTATTGCTCAAAGTGGCAAGAAAATGTATAAGCATTTAAGTCTTGGAATTAACGAAGAAAAAGATTAATATTAGATAAGACATAACCCGTGGCAGTAATGAAGTGTTACTTTGTACACATAAAATGAGGTAAACATAAGTTTGTGACTGACTGACTTGACTGACTGACTGACTTGCTGACTTGACTGACTTACTGACTGAATGACTTGACTGACTTACTGACTGAATGACTGAATGACTTGACTGACTTACTGACTGACTGACTGACTGAATGACTTGACTGACTGAATGACTTGACTGACTGAATGACTGACTCACTTGACTGACTGACTGACTTGACTGACTTACTGACTTACTTACTTGACTGACTTACTTGACTGACTGACTTACTGACTGACTTGACTGACTTACTGACTGACTGACTTACTGACTGACTGATTGACTTGACTGACTTACTGAATGACTTGACTTACTGAATGACTTGACTGACTTACTGACTGAATGACTTGACTGACTGAATGACTTGACCTGACTTACTGACTGACTTGACTGACTTACTGAATGACTTACTGACTGAATGACTTGACTGACTGACTTACTTGACTGACTTACTGACTTGACTGACTGACTGACTGATTAACTTGACTGACTGACAGACTTGACTGACTTATTGACTGAATGACTTGACTGACTTACTGACTGAATGACTTGACTGACTTACTGACTGAATGACTTGACTGACTTAATGACCGAATGACTTGACTGACTTACTGACTGAATGACTTGACTGACTTACTGACTGAATGACTTGACTGACTTACTGACTGAATGACTTGACTGACTTACTGACTGAATGACTTGACTTACTGACTGAATGACTTGACTGACTTACTGAATGACTTGACTGACTTACTGAATGACTTGACTGACTTACTGAATGACTTGACTGACTTACTGACTGAATGACTTGACTGACTGAATGACTTGACTGACTGAATGACTTGACTGACTTACTGAATGACTTAAAGTTAGACACTCAGTACAACCATCGACTTCAGTACCAGAACCTCTTCCATCCACCTCAGCCCAGTAGGGCCACAGCATAACTCTCCACTCTCTTCACAATCATCCACAAACACCAGCACCCACAATTTAAGGTAAATACTATTATTTTTGTTACATTTGTAGTTTTAAGCAGTAAAAACAACATAATACATCACGATAATGAACTACAATTACATATTCACTTTTATTTTTGTAAGATCTGTTGGTCTAAAAAAAACTTGTTTGGATTTTTGGGGACTCCCAGGAACGTAACCCTATTTTTCCCATAAGTTCTGTTAATTATTTAACACGAAATTATCTAACACGACTTTTTCAGGAACGTAACTATCGTGCTAGATGACGGTCTACTGTATATATATATAAATATATATACAGTGGACCCTCGGTTATCGGCTGTAATCTGTTCCAGAAGGTTGGCTTAAAAGCGAAATGGCTGATAAGCGAAATAATATTCCCCATAAGAAATAACGTAAACACAATTAATCTGTTCCAGACCCCCAAACTTATTCACAAAAAATACATTTTTTGTCTTTTACTGGCACTAGGACCAGCTTGAGAGTCACTGGACCCCTGTCACACGAAATAACTGTCCAGAAAGGTCTGTTTCTGGCATCTCTTTAAGATTTCCCTGAAGTGGGACAAGGTTTTGTCACTGAACATGTTGCAGATATGGCTTGTTTCAGCTTGCTCAGGGTGGTATTTCTCCACAAAACTTTGCAACCTAGTCCACATTGCACACATGTCCTTAATCACTGAAGAAGGCACCTTCTTCACTCCCTCTTCCTCCTCCTCTGAAGCAAGTTCCTCAGCTTTGGTCTGTTGCTGTTCCAGATGAAGGTCTTGCAGCTCTTCAGTGGTTAGCTCTTCCCTGTGGTCGTCCACCAACTCTTCCACATCCTCGCCACTAACCTCCAACCCCATGGACTTCCCCAATGCCACAATAGATTCCACAACAGACAGAGGGTCGAAGTGATTCCTCCAGAACTCTCTTAGGGTCAACCGAGTGTCCAAGGTCACTTCAAAGCACTTTTGAAACACTGCTTTTGTTTAGTTTTTTGAAGTTAGAAATGACCTGCTGGTCCATGGGCTGGATGAGAGGAGTGGTGTTAGGAGGCAAGAACTTCACTGTTATAAAACTGAAGTCCCTAGACAATTGGTCTACCAAGTCTGGAGGATGAACATGAGCATTGTCCATTACCAGGAGGCACTTGAGTGCAATTTCTTTTCCAGGAGGTATTTTTTCACACTGGGGCTAAACACATCATTGACCCACACTTTGAAAATTTGCCTTGTGACCCATGCCTTATTATTAGCTTTCCACATCACACACAATTTACTCTTGAAGATATTGTTTTTCTTGAACACTCGGGGATTTTCAGAGTGATACACCAGTAAAGGCTTCACTGTGAAATCCTCACTAGCATTAGCACAGAACAAAAGAGTAAGCCTGTCTTTCATAGGCTTGCGTCCTGGCAGTGCCTTTTCCTCCTGCGTAATGTAGCTCCTCTTTGGCATTTTCTTCCAAAAGAGGCTTGTTTCATCACAACTGAACACTTGTTGGGGTTGTAATTTTTCAGCCTCTATGTACCCCTTGAATTCACTCAGATATTTTTCAGCCACATATTTGTCAGAACTTGCAGCCTCGCCATGCCTTACCACACTGTGTATGCCACTACTCTTCTTAAATCTCTCAAACCAGCCTTTGTTGGCCCTAAATTCACTAATATCAGCACTTGTTCTAGGCATTTTCTTTACAAGATCCTCATGCAACTGCTTTGCCTTCTCACAAATAATCGACTCCACAACACTATCTCCCGCTAATTGTTTTTCAGTGATCCAAACAACAATAACTTCTCCATATCTTCCATTATTTGTGACCTTTGTTTCGTTAGCACATTTACTCCTTTTGCAACATTAGCTTCCTTGATTTGTTCTTTCTTTGCCAGGATAGAAGTGATTGTTGATTTGTTTTTTTCCATACATCCTGGCAAGTTCCAACACCCGTACACTCATATTTCTCAATTATTTCTTTTTTAATTTCCATTGTGTTTCTCACTTTCTTTACCAAAGGAACTTTACAAGGAACTTTCTTTGGGGCCATGGTTATTTATTTTGCAGTTGCAATTAATGAATAACCACCAAAATCAATGGATTATAGTGAAATGTTTGGATGAATGAGCAGAAGATTCCTCACTCTCCCACAGACAAAGCCAGTGTGGAAAATATGGGTATTTTCCTAAAGTTATACTGGATAAACTTTCCAATGTGAATAGATATCATTAATGTGTTGCTGTTGGCTTAAAATTTAACTGAATGTAAAAGAGAACCAACAGATAAGCTCTGCACATACGCCGGGTCCTAGAGGGAAGGGCTTGGGACATAGGCCATGGCGTGAGGGGCTTGGTCAGGGCTCATGGCTGCGGGTTCAATGGCATAGGCGGTTGCTAATAATCGATGCTATTGGGCGAAACCTTGATACAGTGGACCCTTGGAAATCAGCTGGTCTGATTATCTGCCGCTCATTATCAATCGCTTTTTCGGCCCAATTTTGCCCTGTCCTGTCCCCCCTGCCCCGCACTTGCGCGCCTCACCGAGCAGGCATCTTGAGCCAGTCTAGCTTTGTTTATCACAATAAATTTGTTGTGTTTAGTGCTTGTTTATTGATTGTGACAGAAATAAGCCACCATGGGCTCAAAGAAACTTCATAGTGGCAGCCCTTTGGTAAAGAAAGTGAAAAAACACGATAGAATTGAAGAAAGAAATTTTAGCAAAGTACCAAAGTGGAGGAGGAAGAGAGGGAAGAATGTGCCTTCTTCAGTGATTCTACGATATGTACGATTCTAAAGCAGCACAAGTCGATAAAGGCTATAGCACCAGCCAGCGATAAAGTGTAGCATTAACAGTGTAGCAAGTAAGTTAAGCCATTAATCGATAGAAAATGACGACACGAAACTTAACTCCTCCATTGTTTGTTTGAGGAATATAGGGACACTGAGACTAGAGCCGCCCTCCAACATCTCCTCCAAGGTAAGGTAAATATTTCTTATTTATATAAGTGTGAATATTTCTTATTTATAAATTAAAGTGTAAATATTTCTTATTTATAAATTAAAGTGTAAATATTTCTTATTTATAAATTAAAGTGTAAATATTTCTTATTTATAAATTAAAGGTAAATATTTCTTATTTATAAATTATGTAGAGTTGTTTGTGTGAATAGTGGTGGTGGCTTCTTGCTGCAGCCGACCACCACCACTGCTTATGTTCAGTAACCCTTACACCCAACAACAACAACAACTCCACCAGTCCTTACTTTCCCGTAATGACATATTTTATTTCATTCTAGAGTTTATATCATGTTTCTATGTTATTAATATTGTTTATTATGTCATATTAGATGAATTGTGCTAGATAAATAAGCTGTAAGATTGATATTATTGTCATATTGAAGGACTATCTTGTCCTGCCTCCAAACAAACTCCTGCCTCTCTCATACACCAACAAGAGTCTTCAATAAAGGTAAAACTGATTTAACTGTTCATTTATCAATTAAAATTAGTGCTTTATATTTATTTCTCATTGTTTTCTGTATGTAAAACTATAGTATTTATTCTTTAAAAAAAATGAATTTTTGATGAATATTTTTGGGTGGAACGGATTAATTGTATTTACATTATTTCTTATGGGAAATAAGGTTCAAAATCGCCAGTTCGATTTAGGCCTAGCTCCTGAACGGATTAGGGTTGATTTTCGGGGGTCCACTGTACTAGGTAGTGCTTTGTAATATGAAGTGACGGGATTAATCTCAGTGAATGATGCGGGACATTAAGTCCGGGAAACCATTGTAATAGAATGGTAGAAGGGGAAGGAAGTTTGAAGCTCTGAGTTGGGGCAACGAGACACCGCCATGATGAAAGTGAACAAGAGTCATCATTTCCATCTCAACTCATCGACTTCAAACCTTAATGGATTGACTACTAACAAGTGTAAATTAGTGGACATTAAACCGTCGTGTGAACTGAAGAGAAATTGGGATAGTAATATCATGAGAGAGAATGAGCGCAGTGATACTCTGCCCATTCTCCTACTGACCAAATCTTAACATCACACTCCTGTCCCGAGGATTGTAGAGGTGTTAAGGGGCCAAGACTCCTTAATCGGGACAATCCAAGTGACACCATCATCCTGCTGGCAGAATAACCGTTCACCGAGAGGACATCGAAACGAGGGGGAACAAACAACCAAAGGATGCAAATCCTCCTCACCCACAGTTAAGTAACCTTTCATTTATGATAGACTGATACTGGCCAGTTAGGTATGTTATAATAGTACAGGTATTGTGGGTAAGTCAACATCTCCAGTGACCATCTAATACTGGGTAAGTGATGGTCTTATTGTGTTGGTGTGTGTACTCTTCCCTCTTCTAATCAGTCCATTTACATATACAGTCCACAACTATTGAGCATCGCATTTACTGGTGCGATCTACTCTAATTTATAATACTGGTCTAAAAGATGTGCCTAGAGCATGTGAGATATCGGAGGAAACACTTGAGCGACCAGAGTGGTTTGTTTCCCACATGCCCCGCGGGGAACGTGTAATTAATGTTGGCAGTCACCTCCCGTTGAGATTATTTTGTATGTTGTTGAGGCCCATACAGGTAACTCATAATCCCCACAGCCAGACTGACCTGAGAGGCTTCCAGCGGCCAATAAGCGAAATACCGGCCGATAAGCAGCACAAAACTGGCCTTAAAGAGCTTGCTGGATAAGAGGAACGGGGCGAAACCGGGGTCCACTATGTAATGTATTACAGTTGACCCCGAGAACGGAAAAAATTCAACTCCGAAGCCCGTTCAATGCCATTACTGAACAAATTTACTCCCTTAAAATAAATCACGAGGTTAGCCCATTTCAGACCCCCAAAAAACCTTCCACAAAAATTTTCAATATTTACTTACATAAATTTTACGATTTTGAGTGTTCCTACTGGGGGCCACTATTAATATTTTTTTTTTTTTATTAACACATCGGCCATTCCCACCAAGGCAGGGTGGCCCCCAAAAAAAAACTTTCATCCATCATTCACCCATCACTGTTTCCAGAAGGGTGCTTTACACTAACAAATTATAAAACTGCAACATTAACACCCCTCCTTCAGAGGCCGGCACTGTCTTCCCATCTCCAGAACTCAAGTCCGCCTGCCGGTTTCCTGAATCCCTTCATAAAAAGTTACTTTGTCACACCCAACAGCACGTCAAGGGTTTTAAAAACCCTATGCCTCCATTCACTCCTAAAAAAACGTCCCATGCTTGCTGGTCCAAGCCCCGCACACAAAACTTCCCTTTACCCCCTCCTCCAACCTTTCCTAGGCCACCCCTACCCCCGCCTTTCCCCCCACTACAGATTTATACACTCGAAGTCACTTGTTCCCCCCATTTTTTAATGTCCAAACCACCTCAACCCCAACCCCCCGCCCCTTTGAACAATCGTTTTTTGGAATCCCCCACCCCCCCCTAATTTCCAAACTCCGAATTCTCTTTTTAATTCACACCCCCACATTAATTTGACATAATCCCCCCCTGCCCACCCTTTCCCCCAAAGGAAATTCATCCCCCAAAATATATATACAGTGGACCCCGATTTAATTCCCCAAACTCCCCCCTTTTGTATGTTTATTTTTTAAATGCTTTTGTAAGTGAAATTTTTGGGGGGGCTAAAAGGCCCAGTCTTTTTTAAACATTTTTGGGGAAGAAAAATATCGTAAGTGGGGGACCACTGATATATATATATATATATATATAGGGGGACCCCTTTAAAGGGGGCCCCCAAATCCCTTTTTTTTAAATTTTTTTTAAAATGCTTTTATAAGTGTTTTTTTGGGGCTAAAAGGACTAGTCTATTTTACATTTTTCCCCCTTAGGGGGTAAATTCATTTGGTAATGGCACTTGAACAGCTTTCCCCGGAACAAAAAAAATCGTTAATCGAGGTACCACTGTATATAATGTATATATGAAACCATTTAAAAAGGAATTTAAGCCCCCGTGCCCACCACATTATCAAGCCAAAATTTTTTTTTTTTTATGGGGGTTGTCTTAAAATTTTTTTAACACCTGTTTACTGTGACTTTTTTTTATATACAGTGGTACCCCGATTTTAAAGGCCCCCAAAACCCCTTTTTTGTAAGTTTATTTTTAAATGTTTTTTAAATATATTTTTGGGGGTAAAACTAGTTTATTTTTAATTTTTTTTTGGGGGTAAATTCGTTTGGTAATGGCACTTGAACAGCACTCAACCCAAAAAAAACAAACCCCAGGTACCACTGTATATATTTTTATATATATATATATATATATATATGTATTTTATTATTTTTTTTTTAACAATCCCCCATTCCCCCCAAGGGGGGGGCCCAAAAAAAAAAATTTATCATCATTCACCCCTCACCGCGGGAGGGGGTTTTTTAACACAGTTATAAAACTGCAACATTACACCCCTCCTTCAGAGTGCAGACACTGTTTTTCCCATCTCCAGGACTGGGCCGCCCCCCCGGGCCCCTGAACCCCCTTAAAAAAAGTTTTTTTTTCTCACACTCCAACACATGCTTGCGGGGAAACCAAAATTTTCACACAAAACCTTTTTTCCCCCCCTCCAGCTTTTCCCGGGGCCCCCCCACCCCGTTTCCCCCCACTACAGATTTACACCCCAAGTCATTCTGTCTCGTTTTCCTTCCCCCTTTTCATGTCCGAACCACCACAACAACCCCCCCCAGCTCTCTGGATAATAGTTTTGGAATCCCGCACCTCCCCAAATTTTTCCAAAAACCGAACCCCCGCATTATATTCACACCACACATTTTGACCTTAGACATGACATCTCCACTGCCTCCAGCCTTCTCCTTGTTGCAACATTCATCACCCATGCCTCACACCCATATAAGAGTGTTGGGATAACTATACTCATACATTCCACTTTACTTCCCATACATACCTATTATAAAGTTTAATTGATAAATTATGCACAAAAAGGGGGAAATTTTCACCTTTTTTTCGGATGGGAAGCACTTGACAGCCCCTTTTGACTTTGAACGAGGTATTTTTTGGGGCCCAGTAAACTGTGGATAGCTGAACGGGATACTGAATCAGTGGATATGGGGGTTTACTGTTTTACATATGGAAAAAATTTTTACAAACACATTGGGGGGCCCCCGAATTGTTAAATAATAAAAAATTTTTAAACAGACAGAAGGTCCACAATGTCTGTAAGTTGAGGACTTACTGTACAGGAACCATTCCTTATGCACATGGCATCTGAGAGAGAAAGGTCATTAGAAGGTCATAGCCTGATAGATTTCGGGGATTTCTAGCTAGAAAGACACACTCCACATCAAGATATTGTAGTTTTGCATGGGGGGAAAAGGATTTTCCTGTCATTCAGTGAACTCTGCTAAACAAGTGTAATCATAGGGGGGGTTTTTGAGAATAGGGGGATAGGAGTTTTTTTTTATCATTTTCAACAGTAATTTTTAGAGTGGGTATATAGAAAAATTTTTAAAACTTTTAGGTTTTTAATGTTCAAAAAATGTTTGTAATAGTGTTCGAACACTGTGTAGGAAAAAAGTGTTCGAACACTGTGTATTTTATTATAGTGTTCAACACTGTGTATGATATTATAGTGTTTAAAAAAATATATAATACACATATGCCGTGTTTCAATTTTATATAATACACATGTAGTGTGTTTGAACACTTGTAATCCAAAAACACATACAGCATCCATACATAGCTTTAAGAAGAGGTATGATAAAGCCATGGAGCAGGGAGAGGACTTATAGCTAAAAACGTTCCCCCGGGGTTTTATGACCTCTGCCTGTGGGTTCATCCCCCCATGGTATGGTTTGTTTCCAAAATACTTTTTGGGGGCAGTTCAGCTACTCGAAAAAGGGTTTTGCCCTGGGGGGAACAGTGAGTCCCACAGTACAGCCAGCCAAAAATCACCCTCCGCACACTGGAGGTCGATTTGGGCAGCCAGGAGGTGAACGGAAACGTTGAACAGTGTCTCTCTCCTGAATGCCCGGGGTGAACGCCCCCTGGTGAACAAATGAACAGGGTTTAATTTCCCCAGCAGTCTTTTTAAAACCAAGGGGTTTGGGGGTGAATTTCAATAGTGAATTATATCAGAGTTCACTATAAGGTAGCCCTTTTTGATAAAGATGGTGGTTTTTTCCATAATTTTAAGATTTTTTAATATCGGGGTCCCCTATACATTTGATTTGGGATTTGGTCCAAGTTTTAAAAGTGTTATATCGGGGGTTATTATACAAAAACACCCAAAAACCCCCCAAGAGGACCCTGATGCATCCACAATCATTTACCCCAAACCCAGCCCCCCAAAAACCACCCATGCTGCATTTAAAACCCCAAATCAACTTTTCAACCAACAAACCCAACAATCAACAAGAGTTATATTAAAAATTTCCCTTTTTTTTTGGGGAATTTGTTACCTAAAAAATTATTTTTTTTTTTGGGGGGAGCCATAGAACCTAATTTTTTTTCCCCCCTAAAGCCTTTAGTTTATTTTAGACATAGATGCGATTTTTCAAGGATGCAACTACATACTTTTAAAAAAACCCATTAAAATCAATAAAAGAGGGGTTTAAGCACCGGGGGTTTCAAAAGAGCACCAGGGTTCTCAAAGAGCCCCGGGCTCATATAGACCACCAGGGTTCTCAAAAGAGCACCGGGGTTTTCTTTAAAGCCCCAAAGGGGTTTCATAAAGCACCAGGGTTCTCATATAGCCCCACCGGGGGTTCTCATATAGAGCACCAGGGTTCTCATAGAGCACCAGGGTTCTCATATAGAGCACCAGGGTTCTCATATAGAGCACTATAGTTCCAATACAAGCAAAAACCAACCTACTAAACACTTGTTCAATGTAATATCATCTTTTGAATTTTGAACAAAATATCATCATATTGTTTTTAAAAATGTAATATCATCATATTGAAATTTTGAACAATCTAATATTTAAATAAAACAAACTCAATAAATTTTCTAATATTTTTTCAAAGTCTATTACCCTTTAAATTTAAACGCCCTAATGCCATGGCATTTTAGGGGCCTCCTTGCATTTCAGTTTATGATTGTAATAACAAAACCTATGTAAACAGCAATGAAATAAATATTTGAAGTTTAATATATTCTTTATTTTTTACGATTTTCATTTTAGACAAAAATTTTCAAGAAGACAACATCTGTCTTAATCAAAGATCCTTTAAAATTAATAAAACCAGAACTTTAATGTATTAGAACCGGGGCCAATATAGAACACCGATTCCAACATATACATTTTTACCTTCAAAAAATCAAAGGATTTGTTTAAGAAACTTTCCGACATGGTTCCAGCTTCTGCTGCCGTTTCTTCCTAGCTTTGTTGCATTTGTTGCAGCTTCTGTTCGGTTTTTTTTCAGCTGCTGATGTTGTTTGTTGTAGCTGCGTTGAGCCGTTTCTTCGATGCGCTGTTGCGCTACTGTTGCAGCTTCTGTTTCTGCTGCTGTTTAACTGTAGGGTGAGATACTGTTTTTTTCTGTTTTTATTAAGGGGCTGATCCCCCTTTAGACTTTGAGGGACTGATCCCCCTTTAGACTTTGAGAGACTGGGGTCCCCCTTTAGACTTGAGGGCTGATCCCCTTCAGACTTTTAAAGGGTGATCCCCCTTTAGACTTCTGAGAGACTGATACCCTTCAGATTTCTAAAAGACACCCTTTAGATCTTACTTCTGCAGGACTATCCCCAAACAGCCACCACAACAAGACTGGGAGAATGACCCCCAAACATACCACTGTTAACTAGACAAGATAACAGTCAAGGGTACAATATCTAATCTCTGTTATCTATCCCCTTTTCTCTAAGCTAAAAAAAACACTCTTATCGATTACATATGGTGTCTCTATTTAGGTAGGGTCAGGAGCTAGAGCACTAGATGGGGCCCGGAGCAAACTAGGTAAAAATGGGGTCAGGAACTAGAGCACTAGGTAAAATGTTAGGGGCAGAGCACTAGGTGAAAAAGAGGCCAGGGTGAGCACAGGTGAAAAAAGGGCCAGGAGCGGGCTGACTCCCCAACTACAAACAGACCACAACAAGCTTTTTACACCAATAATAGAGTGTATCCCGCTTCCCAGGGGCCCCACATAGACCCCAAGTACCCCAAACAAGGTACTAGTAACAGTAGGGGTTTCCAGTGTGTATTTGTACCAAAGTACCACTACCAGGTACTAATAACAGCATGGTCAGACCGGCAAAAGCACCTAGTACCAAGTAAATTTTAAACACCATAAAGGTACTAAAACTGACTGGTCAGTACAAGGTACAAAACACTGGTCGTAGTACCAGGACAATAACACTGGGAGACCCGGTACAACAGCACGCTCGTAGTACCAGGGACCAATAACACTGGTCGTGTACCAGGTCAAAGCACTGGTCGTAGTACCAGGTACTAAAAAGCCGGTCATAGTACCAGGTCTAATAACACTGTCGTAGTACCAGGTACAACAGACTGGTCAAAACCAGGGATAATAACAGCACTGGTCATAGTACCAGATACAACAAACTGGTCTAGGGAAAAATGAAACATAACAGGATAATGTGATCCTTTTTTGAAACGCTGCCCCCCGTGGGCTTATCAAGTCACAAACAGATCTACCTTGGGGGAAAATTACATGAGTATATATGATGGGAGTCAGGGGGGGGGAAGCTTAGGGGGAGAATGCTGGGTCAGGTGGAGAAGCTGGGTGGTGGAATGCTGGGTCATGTGGAGAATGCTTCAGGTGGAGAATCCCAGTGACAATCTTCCCAGTGGGGTGACAGAGTCTAGGCCCGGGGTTTTTAAAAGAGATTTGACATCGGGTTACCCCCCTATAAAAGAGGTGGTGTTATAATCTTGAACACTTATGATTACAGGAAAAAATAATCACTTAGTGACCCAGATACCTAAAAACCTCTAACAACAAAACCAAATGGACAACCTTACAAAACATTTCTTCACAAGACTTGCCGCATTCAAAGGGGACTCAGAACAAGGGAAAACTTCTGCACACCATCCCCAGCATCCCTAGACTTGCCAGTGACAGTCTGCCAAAACCCCCAAACAAGGTACCCCATTGAGGCCCATATCCTCGGGAATAGGCAGTGCCCCTATCAACTCTCGGGGTTCTCCAAACCCCCAAACTACGTTTGGGCACAATCAGTCCAGCAATTCAAACATTTTGGGATTTTCCCAACCATTTCAACATCAACATCAAACAAGAAACTCTCTAGCCTTGACTAACATCCCTATTCCCCAAAAGACCCACACAAGCCATCATCTCTTACGAGGAAAATTGACGATTCACTTGATCTTCCTCTTCCAGCCAGTGATTTCATCGCCCTTTGGGAACATGTGTTGGCTTTACATGTTTCTCTTTCGAAAATCACCTCTTTCAGCAGATTTTTGGGACTACCCATGGGTTCGCCATTAGTCCCATCTGGAAAACCTATAAAAGAACATCGGGAACCCGAGCATTTTCCACTATTATTCCCTTTTTGTCACCTGGCTCCATGTTGATGACATTCTCATCATAACTCCCAGACGCTTCAACTTTCCCCTTCCAACACAAGCTCAACCGTCGAGTCCTCAACCATTCACATTAGAAGAAGTCGCAACACTTTCCTTTCCTTAGTTCTTCTCTGCAAAGCTGACCATGAACTTCATTTTAAAGTCTATCGAAAACCTACCAAACAACATGTTTCCCATTCTATTTACCACGACACCAAAACTAAACGTGGTGTAATTATAGGCTTCCCCACTCAGAATCTCCAGCAGGATTTCCTTCACGAAGAATGCTTTTAATTGAACAAGTATTTCTAAACTTCACTATCCTCACCTTCATTAGAGACGAGAACGGGGATTAAACATCTTTAACACACCCAAAAAAGGACTGCCGACAAGAGATACATAGTCCTCTCCCCCCAACCCATTGCCAAATACGTTTCCAACATCTTTTCCAATACCTCATTTCAAGTATCTACCTCCACATCCACCACCATCAAAAACATTACCAGTAATAGACAGGACAAGCTTCAACCTGCAGGGGTATACACAATCCCTTGTAATGACTGAACAAATTATACGCCAAACATCCAGAGACCTCCAAAAACGATTTCAGAACACCAGTTGCAGGAGATCTGACATCCAAGGAATGCCTGTGTTCAACATCAAAAAACACAACCATTTAATCAACTACAGAAACCAAGACTTTTGCCAGAGAAGACAACACTCAATACCAAAAATTCCCGGAATCATCACTTATCTGTACAGTGGGCCCCGGATTACGATGGCGCGGATAACGATAAACGGAAGACACATTTTTGTAAAAATAATGGTTTGGAAACGGATCCACTCGAAAAAACTATTCGCTTGGACGCGTACACGGCACAATGCTCCATCCAGAGTCAGTGTGCCATTGTTTACCAGCGAGTAAGCGCCACTCCACGCATTCATACCATACATTTTGTCATTATTCCACTGTTTTTAGTGCTTGCAACTGCAAATAAACCCCCACGAGCCCAAAGAAAGCCCTAGTGCCAGCCCTTTGGGAAAGGGTGAGAGGGGAGAATGTGTCTTCAAGATATTTGTGATTTTTCGATATGTTTGGGGTACTAAAGCAGCAGGAGTTGATAAAGGCTATAGCAACAGCCAGCAATAAAGTGTAGTATTAACAGTGTAGCAAGTAAGATGGATTGCGAAGAAAAATGACACACAAACTTAATCCTCCAATTTTGTTGGTTATATAGGGAGACTGACAACACCGCCATGTGTCTGGAGTCTATGTTATTAAATTGTTTATTATGTCATATTAGATTAATTGTGATAAAAATAAGCCATAGAGTTTATATTAGGCTTTTGAAGGACTATCTTGTCCTGTCCCCAAAACCCCACCCCTTGCCGCACAACCAAAATTTGCCAGAAACAGAACCCCTGGGGAAACTTTTTTTTGCAACAGGGGCCAGTGACCCCCGGGGCCCAGTGGCATTAAAAAAAAAGAAGGGAAATAACCCAGAAGAGGGGTTGGTACCTGAAGTGTTAAAAGGATTCCCCCCTTCCAAAACTAGCAACTACCTTCCTCTCACCTCCTTCCATCTTCCACACATCAACAACTCTTCAATAAAGGTAAGTGCAATTATTACTGTTTTATGTACTTTATATCTAATTCTTTTCTGTATAATTTTTAAGTGGAAACAATATTTATTTTAATACTTTTGGGTGTCTGAAACGGGGTTTAAATGAATTTCCATTATTTCATGGGGGAAAAAGATTGATTCATTTTTTTTGGTTTTTGGTTTTCCCTGAACGGGGTTTAAACATGTAATCCGGGGGGGCCCCTGTATATCCAACAACTTCAACCAAAACAACGTTCTATAACATAGCTGAACCTCTTCCCCAAAAACTTTTCATTCTATCCCCATAAGAACATAAGAATGGAGGAACACTGCAGAAGGTCTACTTAAAAATTGTCCAGTTTCTTTTTAAAGCTACCCAAGGTCCTAGACTTGTCATCCTACTAGAAGATTGTCACATGCAGCATTCTCCACCTGATCCAGATTCTCCACCTGACCCAGCATTCCACCTGACTCAGCATTCCCCCCTGACCCAGCATTCTCCACTTGACTCCCCCATATACCAAATTTCACCCAGGTAGATCTGTTTTTTACTTGATAAAGCCCACTGTGTGGGTGAAACGTTGTCAATAAAGGATCACATTATACTGCTTATTTGTTTATAT